>JASCZW010005703.1:0-148080 GCA_034211315.2 Aedes japonicus
CCCAAGATTTAGAGTGGTAGGAATGCCAAAAAAGTGTGCAAAATCGAATAGAACAACATCACTCATATTTGATCATTAAACTCACGTTTCCTCAGAATGCATCAGCTTCCATCAATTTGTATAATGTATAACTCGATTTAACGTATTCTGGCAGCACTGGCTTGAATTTGTCGGTGACGACGGTGGCAACCATGGCAACCAATAACAGCAATATGTTTACTGTTTGGGGAAAATAATTTAATATCGTATCGTTGTAAGAAGACAATATAGGTCACAGTATTTGGATGAGGAATTGGGCCTCGATAACGGTTAGTTGATTGTTTAATATAGTTTCATTGTCTTTTTCTTGTAGGAAGAAGAAACAAAACAGATGAGATATATGGGATTTATTGACTACCAAAGAGTCACCAGAGTTCACAAATTTTGGTTGATAAATCACAACTCAGAGCTTTATTCATGATCAGTGGAGTAAAGGAGGATGAAACAGTGTAATATGTGCGCGGCTGCTCTAGTCAAAGGAATCGCTATCTGAACGTAGGCATAACTTCCGACATGGTAATATTTCAAGTCTCTTGCGATTTTGTACGGAGTGGTTGCTTGAAACATACCTTGCTGTGGCAAACCATTCGAAGCCATCGGTTTATGATCGTAACATGTAGCAGCGGTTATTTTTGTCGCATCTTCACATAGTACGACGGTTAACGGAAATGCGTTTTTAATCAAATATGATTTTAAACCAACAACGTCTATGATACCTTCCTGTATGTGAATAGTGCGAAACGCTGAATCATTCATAGCATTCTCATAACTGTCCCTAGATTTTGTAGTATTGCAAGACAGAGTGTCGTCTACAATTAAATAGAATCAAATCACGTTCATCAAAATGTTTTATTTCATGCTATTGTCGGTCAACAACGATTGATCACGAATTGGTATACGAGTCGATTTCGGATTGCATTTCAAGCGGACTAACTGAATCCATATCAATCTCTATTCAGTGCTCTTCGAGACGAGCATCTGCATCTGAAAGCCTGCTAAGGGTTACTTAGACTGTCAAAACCAAGATTTACAAAAGGTAAGAATGTTCAATATCACGATATGAATCCAGTGAATGGGAGATGCTCATATTTGCTCAGAGTTACTTAGGATTGCTCAGTGTCTTGCCCCTAGAGTCTAACTATCCTCGGGAGTTGTTGATAATTTGAAAACTAATATTGTTTTACATACTTCTTCCAAAATCTGCATAACGACTAGGAAGAGAATTTCCATTTGAGAGAAGAAGCTGGAACTAAAATGAGGCGCCTGGTGATGCAGGTATGACATCTGCTAGCATGTCAAAACATCTAGTCGATATACGCTTCACACCACAAGACTTTGACTCGATGCTTTGACAAGTTATGCAGAACCAGCACCACATCAATGGACGCCTTAACTAAGTATTTTGTAATCGGTTAACTACCGCAGAAGCATGACTCAATCCACAATTTTAATCCTCTATCGAGATTTCTCCGGCGGTCACCAAGTTTTGAGTTTGAATTGCAAATGTTAACAATGAAATAATAGAAATCGACATGGAATTTACAAAAGGGCTAGTATCGTAAACGTAAAGGCTACCACGATGATCTTACAAAAGGGGAGTTCCCCTTTACAATAGAAGTGGTTGTTTACTTGAGCAAGTTTCCATTATCGAAAAAAATGCGGAAGAAGCCATTGTTTATGTTTGAGAAATTTGCCCTTAAGAAAACTCCATGTCAAAATGACAGAAATCACGATTGATTGTTCTCAATACCAAAAATACCCAAAACACACGCTTTTTACACGCTAGACGAATAAGTTTCATAACTACGGCACTTTGATTTTCAATCCATACCACATGTGTGGCACACTGCACGGTAAGCTTCTTTACCCATTAATGAGTACGATTTATTATTATTGTTATTACTCCTGTGGATTTTTTACACATTTCACTGAAAAACTGCGTCCACCCATTTAAATGGATAGACGCAGTTTTAAGGTAAAATGGGTATAAATTTCCACAGGAGGAATAACAATAATAATAAATCGTACTCATTAATGGGTAAAAGAAGCTTACCGTGTGAGCAACACTTTTGAAAGTTGAGCTTAAAGTAATAAGAAACCAGAAACCTTGCCAATATTCATTACCTGGTTGCCAGGCTCAGCAGAAAATAACAATTTGGACTGTCAACCAAGGCACCTTCACGGTTGTTTCCGAAAACCCATTAATGGGTAAAAAAACACCCATTTTCAAATAGCATTCTCGTCTGTCACAAAATGGGGAATTTTCAATCATGCAATGGGTAAAAAAACACCCATTGGAGGAAACCTCATACAATAAAAAACGGGTTTATTTTTACACATTAATGGGTGAAAAAAACTAAGCGTATCCGGTGCATCGTTGGTGGAAAGCGCCGCTTGTTTCACTTATTTTCAACTTTAAAAGACCTAAAATAATATTTGGAAATATACACTCGCTGAACATCAAGTAAGACAAATGATATTTTTTGTAAACAAGTAACCTTTTGCTTCAAAATAATGCTTCCAGATCATCGATTGTTATTACTTGCGATAACAATCGCTTTATGTGCACGGATGCATTCGTCGTTTTCATAGCTTTATTAGAAGAGGCATGAATAAAAACAAGAAAAAGTGTTTTAGTTTTTATTTTGTTGCATTCATTGATTAGGTACCATGAATATCATGAAAATACAATCTACTAAATTGCTGAATAATCTATATGCAAAAATGGGTAATTTTTTACCCATTTTTGGCTTCTTTGCAATGGGTGAATAAACACCAGGGGCCTGGCAACCCTATCCTTGTTACTAGCGTTTGACAGTATGCAACATATCACGGGCCTTATTTGAATAAGGCCCGTTTGACGTTTGTTCCTACGGGCACGAGTGGCATTATTGTTTACAAATAATGAATCTTTTGATGTTTGGATGTTAGAGATGTTGGCTAAAGCAAAATGAATTCTCGCCAGCTCCTTGATAAACACCCATTTTGTGACAGAGAATCTTTTACCCATTAATGGGTAAATCGAGTTTACCCATTCAATGGGGAGAGGCACTTCTAGCGAAAATGGGGGTTTTTGAAAACGACCGTGTTCGGTACATTTCCAGAACGTTGCAACACTTGTAGACACACTTAAAAAAAATAGCACATAAGAATAGTGTGCTGAGCGATCCACCCCTAATTTTAATGAGAAAACCTAAACACTGGCCAGGCTACCCGAATAAAAAAATCTCATAGATCTACAATTAAATATATTGTAACCATACAATAGAAGCTATGGTATGTACAATTACTAGTATTGTCCACAACAATAAGATGACAATAGGAGTTATTGTTATTACAATAGAATCTAATGTAAATTTAGACGTCGACAATAGAAAAGGGGGTTGTTATGTATCTTAACTGTAGAAAAAATCATTATTTTCCTAACAAATTTGAGTCAATTAGTATTAATTGTATTGTTGCACCAGCAACCGGACAGACGAGATGAAAAACGATTTCCGATTCCGTAACACTTTATTTGGGATGTGTGTGTTATAAAATCCCTTTGGATATATAAATATAATTGAAATTAGAATAATTAGCTTTAACTTCAGTCGTTTTAATAATAGTTAACTTAGGTATAATAGTGTTCAATTTTGGGCTTCTACCCTAGCGCACATAGTAAACTTGTCGCAATCTCAAATAGCTAATAATTGTGTATAATTCAATTAATCTAATTCATTCTTGTTGCTACTTACGTTTAGTGTTTCTTCAGATAAACAACCTGTCCGTGCCTGGCAACAATTGTCCGTCGTAACCGTGTCACTAGTATAGGGAATAGCTTTAGAATATAAACTCTATGTTGTTGTTTTTTTGTGTGTTTACCTTATTTTCTGATTACGTGATTAGTCTTAATTTAATTTTAACTCGCACTAGCTAACAAGTTTCGCACTGAATTTATTCACTTACGCTCAATACTCAACTTAACTCAAAACGCTTTTGTTTTCACCCGCAAATACTACTTTACATAGCACACGGTGAATAGGTGACAGTTCGGACAGCAGCAATGAAGTAGTGTGCGCTCGGCATCAAGGTTGTCGAAGTTTGGAAGGTGCGTTACATCCAGCAGGGTTGTGACATGTATTGTTTCTCAATTGTTGAAAATCCTAGCAAACAGAATGAATTGTAAATCTATTGTAATGAAAATATGCATTTTTCACTTATCTGAATAATGAACAATAAGATTCACGGTCGGAAATAGATTTTAATGTTATTTTATATTATTGTATTGTAATTGTATGGTTATTTTTATCCGGGTAAGCAGTTATAACATGTTATAACTCTGTAATTTGAATAAGGCACAAGTTTACCGGTTTCCTAAGATTCAAATAAATCACTCCTAATTCCGCATCGGGTTCTTTTGGATATATTATCGTTGCAACTGAAAACCGGAATAACTCACTGGCGCCAAATGATTTTTCTCTCGTTCTGTACGATTTAATTGTGGCGCATTTAGTGCGCTGTACTGCGCATCTGATGTGCTACACAGCGCACTAGATGCGACACTTTGTTGCCATACGGAAAAGCAATTATATTGATTTGCCCGAGTGATTTTTCCGGTTTTCAACTGCAACGAGAATACACTAAGGTTTTTTTTTGCACGGTTTGTTTTTGGCGATAACTCCAGAACGGAACAACTTATCGACCAAATTCAAATCACATTTTACGTTTTGGGCCAAAAGTAATCATATAGCAGTTTTTAAATAAACTTACAATTTTTGGTGTAAATACTCAAAATTTTAAAAACTGTATTTTGACCTTTGCATGGAAAGGTAACGCATACAAAAAAAATCGGAGCAACATAAAATATATAAGCATGTGAATTTATCAACTCTATTTCGTCTTTTTTACACGGTTCCATACTAAAAGTGGAACGACCCCCCGTGCAAAAAAAAAACCTTAGTGTATTGTTTTTTGAGTAGAAGTTTCGTTATTTCACAGCACGGCCGTTTCGAAATTGGGTTAAAATACTTACATCTTGGGTAAACTTGAACGAGCGTGAAGACGGTCACACAGACACATCCAAAGAACAAACCACCAGTCATATTTGTACGCTCAATTCATCCTCTCTTTCATTTGTATTACTATCCCTTTTTTTCTCACGGAAAAGTTACTCAACTTTGGGAAAAGTAGATTAACTCAATTTTTGAGTTGATCAACTTTTTCACGAAAATTGAGTAACATTTCCGTGTGAGAAAAAGGGACAGTAATACAATTCTACTCAGTCACTGAGTGAAATAAAACGAGGGTGTTCAATCCTGACTCCTGTCCACTGTGTTTGCGTGAGCGGAATTCGATCGCGATCAACGTTGAAAAGGGATTTCTGCTTGGTATAGCTTACTCCCAAGGTCGCATCCCGTGCTGTTTTGTTCAGGAACAAATCGTGTTTTCGTGCGTGTTGTAAGTTCTAACCGCAGTGCCCATTTGCTTCGGGAAAAATCGATATAAATTTTAGTGAGGAAAGTGAAAATCGGAAACGCTGGTTGGTCGCGGAGCGGTGCGATTTTGTTTGCTTCTCAGTGCAAGTGAGACCAATACACCTTTAAAAAGGGACACAGCGCCGATTGACAAGCCGGCAGTACGAACGAAAGAGACCGATAGAAAACTGTCATCAAGAAGCGGAACTGTCAAAAATTTTGCTTGCCCTGTCGTTGCTGGTTGGCAGACGCTTTCGAGGAAAAAAGTTATAGCCGATTTTTGAGGAGTCCGGTTTAATTGAGACGTTTTGTGCGGGTTAAAATTGGTCCTAGTTGAAACGCTTCAAACGAAACGAAATGCTGCAGAAGAAACCAGCCGGTGGATTGTATGATCCGATGATAATTCCTCGCGTGAAACAGGTAATAGAATGCCTTTCTGGTGGGAGGGCTCCGTCGCAGACAGACGGACGGGCTCACCGAGAGCCAAAATGGAGTCTGTTTTTGTTTTGAGGTTAGGGTTTTTGCATGTTATCTGGCTTCTGTTGGGCTAGGCAGAGCTGCCAGGTGAGCGGGAGCCTATGCCCGTATCAGCATTCAATCCGACATCAATAGGTTTTGATCTATTGAAACATCAATCACTAATTTGTCATTAGAAAAGTTCGACTTGAAGAAGAGTTCATAATTTTGTATACCTCAGTAAATTGAACAGAAACACTAATGACTTTTTTTCGGTTTCCAGTATCTCGAGGAAAATGTCCACCAAACGTATGTGGACGTGGGTGTTATGGCCCGGGAGCTGCAGGAACGCTACCGGGAGTACAACCGTCGCAAAGTGGTCCCATTCCGGCTGTTGGTGGAGCAGGCCTACAAAACCGTTCTCCACAGCTACGGGTTGGACAGTAATCCATCTAGTGAAAACGAAGACGACGGAAACTCGGACCTGGAGGTCATGGAGGATAACGCCGGTGGCGTTGGTAATGCTAACCATATGAACGATACGCTTACCAACATGTATATGAACAATAAGAATAAACCTCCAGGTAGTGGTGGTGGTGCTGCTGGTGCCGCCTCTGGTTCCGCTGCAGGTAACGATGGTGAAGCGATCGACATTAGCAGTGACGAGGACGAGGGAGGTGCTAATTCGCGCGATAAAGACAAGGCTGTTTCGACCACAAGTAACAGCATGAGGCTGATTGAGAGTGAGTAGTTTTTTGGTTTAGGATGTTCTTCACGATACACTTTACGGTTTATTTTCCAGCTCAAATTGCTTCAAACAAGCATATCACTGTAACAAAGGTGACCCGTGCTGACAAGCCCCGCTCTGGAGATGAGGCTGTGGATTCCAGTAACGGTAGCGCGAATGGTCCCAGAAGACCCGCTGAGCAGTTACCTGCCAGTCAGCCAAAGCGTCGTCGTTTGGATCAGCCACAGAACTCGGAGGTTAGCAACAGTTCGAATCCATTATTGCCCTATCCCACTCCAGTGGCTCCAGTACGGACAGGACAGCAAAACAATAGAGGTGGCAACATGGCAAGATTAGATTCCAGTGCACCAACGGCTGCTCCGCGATCGAAGCGCTTTAAGAAGGAAGTGTGTGCTCGATTTGTTGATTCATCGTTCGAAGACGTTGGCGGAATGGATAGAATTCTGCGCGAGTTGTGCGAACTGTTGTTGCACGTTAAGCATCCCGAAGTTTATCGTCATGTGGGCCTTCCTCCGCCCCGTGGATTTTTACTACATGGACCTCCTGGATCAGGAAAAACTTTACTAGCGCATGCAATCGCTGGGGTATGTTTTGTGCTATTGAGAACAGAGAATTGTTAAATTAATAGAGCTTTGTTATTGTAGCAATTGAAAATCGGTCTGGTGGAAGTTCCGGCTACGGAGCTTGTTGCCGGTGTTTCCGGAGAGTCAGAGGAGCGTATCCGAGAGGTATTCGAACAGGCAGCGGTCCTCTCGCCCTGTGTTCTGTTCATTGACGAGATCGACGCCATTTCGTCCAATCGTGTCAACGCTCAAAAGGATATGGAACGTCGTATTGTTGCCCAGTTGTTGAGCAGCTTGGACAACTTGCCAAAACTGGAGGGTGGCGATGGTGTGCTAGTTATTGGTGCGACAAATCGGCCCGATGCGCTAGATCCAGCTCTGCGGCGTGTCGGACGATTTGATCAGGAAATTTCTCTTGGCATTCCGGATCGTGAAGCCAGGGCTCAGATTTTGAAGATCATCTGCCGGAATTTGAAGATCGAGCAATCAATCGACTTCGATGAGCTGGCTAAATTAACGCCGGGCTATGTTGGAGCGGATTTGTTGGCCCTGGCTACTCGGGCGGCTACTACGGCCATCAAAAGGTACGGACCTGGAGGCGTTTGTTAGCTTGAAACTTACTGAATGAGTGTTTTTTTTTCTATTATTATTCCAGAATGTTGACGGAACACGAGCGTCAGCAGCTGATCGAGGAGAGCAGACTTGAGATGGAGTTAGAAGCTGCTCGACGCAAGCGGGAGCAGGAAAAATTGCAGAAGAAAGACGAGGACGACGATGACGTGTTGGAGGTGAATGATGCTGCACAGGCCGCTGAGAGTAACAAGAATAAATTCAATGGGGACGTATCGACGGACGACGTCGTGGCTGTGGAAGATGATGTCGAAGAGGTGGTAACTCTGGACGATGACAAAGACGAACCAAAAGAAGCCGAGCAAAAGGTAGATTCAGTGGCTGAAAAAGTAGCAGATGTTCAGCCTGAGGAGGAAAAGAAAGACACAGAAAAGGACAGCGAGAAGAAGGACGAAGAGAAGAAGGACGAGGAAATGAAGGACGAGGAAAAAAAGGACGAAGAGAACAAAAAGGATGACGCTAATGCTGAATCCGCAGAAGCAAAGCCATCTGAAGAGAGCAAGAAAGACGATGGTGAAGCAAAGAAAGTTGGAGAAAGCGAAGAAAAGGTTGACGATGCAGCCAAACCCGAAGAAGCGAAATCCTCCAATGAAGACGTTGAAATGGTTGCTGATAGTAGCACTTCGGGGGATAAGGTTGAATCCGAAGAACCGAAATCTACGGCAGCAGTTGTTGAATCAATGCCAGCAGAATCAAGTGAAGCCGAAAAGAAAACCGATGAACCCATGGAGACAGAACAGGCCCAGGAAGCAGAGACTTCTGGTGAGAAACCACAGCAGGAAGAAAAGGAATCGGTCGAAGAAAGCCAACCACCAGCAGTGGAAAAACGCGCTTTCGTTCCTGTTCTTACCCTTGACAAAATGATACATCTTTTGCTGGATCATTCGAATCCTTTGCCAGATGAAGAGTTGGAAAGTTTATGCATTCAACGATCGGACTTCCTGGAGTCTCTCAAAACAGTACAACCCTCTGCTAAACGAGAAGGCTTCATCACTGTTCCGGACGTCACTTGGGAGGACATTGGCTCCTTAGGCGATATCCGAGAGGAGTTGAAACTGGCAATTCTTGCTCCGGTCAAATTCCCCCAACGCTTGAAAATGCTTGGTCTTACTTCCCCGTCCGGGGTGCTACTTTGCGGTCCACCTGGATGCGGTAAAACTCTGTTGGCAAAGGCCGTTGCCAATGAAGCAGGTATTAACTTCATTTCCGTGAAAGGACCTGAGCTGTTGAACATGGTAAGTGATTGTTTATATCGCAAAAAGTAAAAGGAATAAATTCTACTATATTTTCTTCTCTAATTTTCAGTACGTCGGTGAATCGGAACGTGCCGTGCGTCAATGTTTCCAACGTGCTCGCAACTCAGCTCCGTGTGTTATTTTCTTTGATGAGTTTGATTCGCTCTGCCCCAAGCGATCGGACAGTTCCGAAGGTAGCGCTGGAATGCGAGTGGTCAATCAATTGCTCACCGAAATGGACGGCATCGAGGAGCGAAAGGGTGTATTCTTGATGGCGGCCACCAACCGACCGGACATAGTAGATCCTGCCGTTCTCCGTCCTGGTCGTTTGGACAAAATTCTTTACGTAGGCTTACCGGCGGAAGACGATCGGGCAGATATTTTACGAGCACTCACCAAAAACCGCACCCAACCTCCGCTGGACGATGATGTCGATCTGGAAGTCGTTGCTCGACTAACCCAAGGCTACACCGGAGCTGATTTGGCCGGTCTAGTTAGACAAGCTTCGCTTCAAACGTTGAAGGATTCGATTGCGGAATGCAGCAGCGACGACAAGACTTCGACCGAATCTGAACAAGATCTCAAAGTTGCAATGATTCACTTTAAGGAAGCGATACGAACCATCAAACCATCCGTCAACGAAGAGGTAAGGTGTTGGAAGATTTTCCCCTCGGATATATTTAATAACTAACTAACTTACCCATCAACAGGACAAAAAGCACTACGAACGATTGAAGCGGAAGTACGGCTCGGAAATAGCGGCACAGTAAATAACCTCTATTAGGTTTTCTAAGGACAAGATTCAGCACCCTAGATTTAAAGGAACAAAATAATACTGATATCTACCTGTAACAACAAATCTTATTACACACAGTAGCAACAAGCGGATCAGCATCAATTAGGGAAATGCTCTGTTTAATTCCGTAAATCTTAACAAACTACAATACACGTAATATAAAGAAAAAAAACTGGATTTTTCTACAGGAAAATAAATGGAAGCAACTTTGGTTAGTATTAGACAGAAAACATGAATAAGCTCTATCAGGAAAGTGTGTCAGAATCGATATGCATTTTATAAATTCCCCTCCCGTCTCTTACTATCGAACGGTTGGAATATTTGATGTTGATTGTTTCTTTAGCTATAGAATCTATTATAATTTTTGTACAAGTGAAACATAACAACTTTAAACAATGTTTGATTGTGTGAAGACAAATGGAAACTGCTCCCCAAACGTTTTTTTCTGATTCCTCATTGATACATAGAAGTAGATTTGACAAGCGCTGACATACCTACAGGATGTAAAAGTATAATAAATAAAAAACACACTTAAAAGGAAGCATCATCTTTTATCTCAGAGTGTCGTTTTGCTGCGAGTGAAAGAAATCTTCGGGCTGATGGCCACCTGCATGACCATGGCCTGGATGCCGATCCAGGTTTCGTCGCAAATGTGAGCAATGTGAGCCTCCGGCGCGTGGAATCCCTTGCTAGCAATTTCCATGACCAGCGCAAACGGGACCTTCTCGATGTCGTGGGCATAATCGATGCTGGACCCTCCGACGGCGATGTTGAGAAAGGACGACGCACTGCCGCATCGGTACTTGAGGCCGGTGGCACGAAGGATTGCATTCGCACCGGCCTGGGCTACTTCGTGTTGGCTTTTCCAGTTGTATGGGAGAGTTCTGTGGAGAGGTAAAGACGGAACCAATATTTTAGTAGAGTGTTAAAGCTGCCGCGAGGTATGAGCACAGAACTTCTTAAAGTCACCTCCGTTCGAAACGGATTTCATACACTCGAAATATTCCTCCTTGTGGGACGCCCATATGTCATAAGGTCGTTTGGTATAATGTCATTTGGCATAACAATAACCTGAGGTAAGTGGTCATTTGCCACAATGCCGTTTGGTATAATATCCATTTGGCATAACATTCTTGAAATAATATAGAATCCAAGTTGCCATTTGGCATAATATTATTGCCATAGGTTTTTATCCATTGTAATATTTCCTTCTTTTTTAATCGAGCTGTTCTTCAAAATACGGCATTCATTGGTTTCAGAGTTAAAATTGAATTTGAAAATCAAATGTTTTCTTATCTGATGTTAAACGGTGAATTTTTGGATTGACTTAAAGTATGTATTACTTGAGAGTGGAAATAAAACACTTGTGTATTGGTCACAGTCTGAACAAAGAATGAAAATGTATCCCTAATATTTACTCAGGTAAACAAAGGTTACTAAAATCACCTAGATACTTGAGTCTTAGATCGCAGGTTACTACTTCAACACTCCTGCTTAACCTACGATCCCGGTCAGCTTCATAAATTCAGTATGCTTCTGCTTCGCCAAAGCTTTTGTAAATCCATCAGCCGGATGTTCATGTGTGGGTATGTAATATATGCTTGATATCACCTTTCTCAACAACAAGACTGCTTCTCGGACTTCTTTTCATTGATCTGTTGAAGGAGTTGCTGCCACCAGAGCGCCGCTAGAGTAGTTCGCGATAGCGCAATATACCCCGCTTCACATGATGATAATGCCACACACGACTGTCGCTTCACACTCCACGAGATGGCTCCTTCCATCTTCTTGAATATATATCCAGTTGTTGATTTGAGAGTATCGGGATCTCCTCCCCAATCCGCATCTGTATAACCGGTCAATTGAGATTCACCATCCTTCGTATACATCAGCTTTGCATCACATGTGCCACGTAGGTACCGCATAATTCGTTTCACTGCCTGCCAATGTTGACTTCCAGGATTTACTGAGTAATGACTCACCAAGTTAACTGCAAACGTGATGTCCGGTCTTGTTGCTTGCGCTGCATACAGTAGTGAACCAACTGCTTCTTTGAATGGAACTTCTTTCATCTTCTCTATCTCTTCCGGGGTATTCGGGCGCATAGACTTGTCAAATTTTATGCTCGGATCCATAGGCGTTGCAACAGACTTACAGCCCGTCATGTTGAATCGCTTAAGACGTCCTCGATTGTTGGTTCAGAAACAGCTTTCCATTTACTCGATCACGAACTATGTGTAGTCCTAGACAAAACTTCGCCTCTCCAAGATCCTTCATTTGAATCGAGAATTCAGGTAAGCTTTTAGCTCCTTTTTGACTTCCGCATCGTTCGTGAATGCCAGGAAATCATCCACATATTTTGTTACGAACAGCATCTTTCCGTCTTCTCTGATGATGAAATACAAGCATGGATCTAATCTGGAACGACGCAGTCCGAATTCCTTCAAAGCTTCATCCAGTCGACACCCTGCTTGACTGCTTTAATCCATATAAAGCTTTCTGCAATTTACATACCTTCGCGGGGTCGACGACGTAGCCTTCAGGTTGTTCCATATAAATCTCTTCATCATTTAGTCTTCCTTGCAGAAACGCAGTAACTGCATCATGCTGTTCGATATCGAGATCATGTTGAACTGCCAACGCCATCAAGAAACGAATAGTGGAATAGCGCACCACCGGAGAATAGACTTCGTGGTAATCAATTCCAGCTTGTTGGGAACATCCTTTTATAACTAACCGTGCCTTGTATTTGTCGATTTCACCATCAGCTCTTCTTTTGGTCTTGAAAACCCATTTATTGCGAATCGCCTTTCTTCCAGGTGGTAGATCAGTCAAAATCCATGTACCATTCTCGTCTAGTGCACGAATTTCTTCTTGCATCGCTTTAGTCCAATGATGATGGTCCACCTGCTTTAGTGCCTCACTGTAACTCTTAAGATCTCCGCCTGAGTCATCATAATCTTCGTTGCCAGAATCTTCGTGATCAAACTGTTCGGGAAATGTTTGGACAGTATCTGAACTAAAGCATACACAATCAGAATACTTGCCTGGAAACAAGCGCTCCCAACCACTGCACCTCTACCCTTGCTGCTCGTCAGCTGAAGTTGCGGTGGGAGCGCAAAATCGGGAATTGCATTGTCAGAGAAACGATCTTGAATATTGATCTGGTCCGGAGCATCATCATTTGTCATAACAGCTGCATCTTCTACTACTGTTGGCAGACTGTCTCTTGGCATATTGTTATTTGCTTCAGAACAAGCGAACAGCTCCGTGGAATTAATAGATTCTCGTTGCTCGTTGGTCGATGGTCGTCCTTCATCCAAAATTACTACAACCCGACTGATAATCACATCGCTAGAATCAGGATAAATAAAAAATTCGATGTCCTTTCGAATCGCCTGCGTAGCCGACAAAAACGCCTTCGTTAGACTTCACGACTTTCTCCTCTCCTGCTTCGGTATATGGAACATTGCACGAGATCCGAATATCTTCAAATGTTGTAGATTTGGTTTCCACTTTGACCATGCTTCTTCTGGTGTAATATTATCAACGGATCTGGTTGGACTTCGATTTATTAGGTATGCCGCTGTAGAAATAGCTTCTGCCCAAAACCTCTTCGGTAACTGTGCGTCGCCTAACATACATCTTGCTTTTTCGACTAACGTGCGGTTCATCCGCTCGGCAACACCATTTTGTTCTGGAGTATATGGACAACTAGTTTGATGCACGACTCCATTTCGTTGCATACTCTTCAGCATTCTTGAATTTACATATTCCGTCCCATAATCCGTACGAAGTATCTTCAACTTTCTGCCTGTTAGCAGATTTGTCGCCAGATTAGGAACAAGTAGCACGTCTTGAACTTCAATGCTTCCTTTTTAAGATCCAGCTCGACAAATCCTTTTGCGACCGACTTGATGGACTGGTTATTTGCTGTATCTATCGAATTCACCCAGTTTTCTTGCTTCCTGTGTCCTTCTTCACTTCTGGTCATATGACTACTTGCAGCCGAACAGAAATATCATTCATCTTTTCTTTCTCTGCCCACAACCAGTATTGCACATAGAGCCTTACTTTTGTTCTTCGTTGGCTGCTTCTGTGGACAATTTGCTGCAAAGTGTCCAGGTTTATTGCAATTGAAGCAGTTTCCGTTCTTCTTCTCAATCTTGGAATGCCTCATTTTGTGATTCTGCTTGATGTACAACGCCCCATCTGCTCCGGAGCTTTTCAACGCCCACTTGACATCTTGAAGTATTTTTGTCTTCACGGTATCAGCCGTAAGCTCAATGCCCGATGCTTGCAATGATCATCGGGTTGTAATTTTCCGGCAATCCTTTTAACAGCAACGATGCCAACCACTGATCATTAACCTCGAATCCAATTTCACTCAGGTTCTGCACCGTTGTGACCAACTTCGCCGATGTTAACTTGTCCAGCAATCCGAAACGACGAATCAAACCATTGTCCTGGAACCTCTTCTTAAGCTTTTCCCATGCTTCTTTTGCCGTTTCAACGTTCTTCACCAGGCTATAGTTATTCTTCTCCAAGCTTAGGCAGATTGCTGCTAGCGCTCGTTCGCACATCTCAGGATCAACCTCTTGGCTTTACAGCTCGCCAGGAACCTTCTCTAATCAGCGACATCTTCATTGCTAAAGCCCATGATGGATAATTCGCGAGTCCATGCAGTTTCTCAATGCTCGAAAGATTTACTGGGTTTCCGTAGGCACGTATAACACCTCCGGGCCGCAAGCCATCACCACCAGCCGGTAATCCTACGCCACTGTTTGTTGTCCTCGTACTCCCATTCCTACTGCTTTCAGCAACACTGCTCCTAACGTTGTCTCTCGGGATCATGGTTTCGAAAAAAATGAAAATCTGCTTCTTTTCTGACTTCTCGTAACTTCAGGCTATGGCCATTTGAGAGTGGAAATAAAACACTTGTGTATTGGTCACAGTCTGAACAAAGAATGAAAATTTATCTCTAATATTTACTCAGGTAAACAAAGGTTACTAAGGTCACCTAGATACTTGAGTCTTAGGCCGATGACATACTCATGGCGTAGGGACGCGTTGCGATGAGTTGGCGTTAATCAAAGCGAAGCGATGAGGCGAGCAAAGCGTTTTATGGCATACTAAAAGCGAGATTAATAGCGATGCCGCGCGCGCGACTGTAAAAAGTATTCGAGATAATTTGAGTTTTTCAAGTGATTCAAGCATGAATTCATCTGATGAAGAATATTTCGCGTCCTCAAGCACGCTTTACTTTATCATGAACAAGGAAAGAGAGTTCGCAGTGCATCCTTTAAACCGAAACAGAAAACATGATGGGAAGTTCTGTAGATTGTACGACGACCTTCGTAAATATCCTGATAAGTTTCATTCTTATACTAGGATAAATATGGATACATTTAATTTGATTCTAAACATGTTGAAACACAAACTATTGAAAAATTGAACGAACTGTAATAAAGAGCCGATTCTACCATGTGAACGTTTAATTATTACTATCAGGTACGGCAGATTTCAAATATTCTGATTTATATAACCCACCGAGCATTTTCATTCAACTTTCGGATTCTTCTTCAGAATCTTAGCAACCGGATTATCCTTCACTACCCTCGAATTTTCCTTCCGCGTGGATTGTTCTAGTTGAAGCCATAGTCCGCAAATCGTGCCAAGTTCTATGGTGTGTTCTTCAGTCTATTTATATGCCAGCGCCAACTGAACAAATCTAGGGTTTTTTTTTCATTAGGGCGAATCTACAGTTGAGAGATTCTCTCCGGGCTCGCTCTCTTTCATTCATAAACCAATCACCTTTACGTTTTTCATTCTACTATTTGTAGAGTATGCTAGCCAGCACCGTTGTGTTTCGATCTGTACTGAAGAATGCCTCGTAAGTTTTATAATGGCGCTGTAATGAATGAAAGAGAGCGAGCCCGGAGAGAATCTCTCAATTGTAGATACGCCCTAATGAAAAAAAACCCTAGAAATGTCAAGATCGGTGGCGAACGAATATTGGGCCAAATGGAATTTTCCAAATTGCATCGGTGCCATTAACGGAAAACAGATATTCAGTTAGATCCGGATTAATGTTTTATAAATACAAGGGCCTCCACTGAAAAGCAAAAAAAATAATGTTAATTTAATTGCACCTTAAATCATTGCTTTCACTTAATGGTTGCAACTGCTCCGAACTCAGTCAAAACTTAACGCCAAAGTTTATCCACCATATTCCTATTCCGGTATTTTTTTTTTTTTAATGTTTTATACCACAGTGCCCTCCTTGCGAAAACGAGTGAAATTAAATTTTCAGATTCAATCTCCATTTTTTTAACGACCACTTCAGCGTCTGCTGGCGTTCACAAGCGTCAAAGCACTATGTGAACTGCTTCGCCGCATCGAAAAACGCTTTGCACCTCTTTCACTATGACAGCTTTGGGCGATTTTCATAGAACGCCAATCAAGATAGGTTTGACGCTGACGCTACCTCTCTCGCCAACGCTTCCCTACGCCATGAGTATGTCATCGGCCTTAGATCGCAACAAGTATTGCTTAGTTATGTTTGGCATAATTCATTCGTTCCAACTGAAACGTAATTGTCACAAATAGGCCAATATGGGAAGTATTGTAATCTCCCTTCTGTATTAATTAGGATGTTTATAATTTTCTTAAATTATTTTATAATCTATGATATAATTATTATACTCAAAAATTTATTTTGTCTCTAGTAAATATTTATGTGGCAAAATCATAATGCCAAATGAAATTGGTTAATTGCTTAGAAATTGTTCTGATTTTCAAGTATTTAGCCAAACTGTCATTATGCCAAATGTTTCAGAAGAAACCGTAATTTACAGATTTTCAATCCAAATAATCTTTCTCTAACTGTTCGGTGCCAATGCCAAAAGACCTTTATGCCAATTGAATTTTGAATGTCTAAGTTATGCTAAATTATAATTATGCCCACTGAACCTGAAGCAGCTTTCATTTTCCGCTATTTATGCTAAATGACCGTAATATTTTTCTTTTTTTCTTTGTTTTATGTCAAATCGTCATTATGCCAAACAGCCTTTATTCCAAAAGACCATTGATTATCCAACATTTTATGCCATTCGGGTGTCTCCCAGATTGTGTTGACATGATACTCGATATTGGCAGTCGAGGAAACCTCGTTTCGGTAAACGACACGCTGAATCATGAATTAGGTATATGAGGTGTAATGAACTCTTATTACACCTCATAAAATTCATAGTTATTATAATATTTCATTTTAATATTTCAATTATAAGTCCCGCTTTCCGATTTGAAGTGATTTATTGCAACAGTATTGATTTATAATAACAAGTGAGAATCGATGTATACAAACTTAATTTGCGAGGCGAAGTAGGCCATGCTAATTTCTTTTTTCTTCTTTCTTCTCCACCAAATAAAAAGATGAATCCAGAATTTGGCTTACGGTCTTGGTGGTCTCCAGCTCAGTCTGCATCAACGTGTCCTTTCAAGCTGACCTAGTCCGCCAAGCTCGGTTGTCAAGTCGGCGTTCGATATCAGGTAACGAAGCGTCCTTTTGGCCTCCGTCCAATCAGCTTGGCTAGGATTGCTCACCTTGGCCATTGCTATCGGGCCTCGTGTTTACCGCAACATACAGCAAAGCACCGACTAAGCTTTGGATGTCGTTTTTTCTTGGCATTGGTTCCTCCTTCTTTTGCTGTAGCTTCCGATAACCAGGGTCCATTGGGATCCGAGAAGGCCTTGCGTCTGCTTGTTCGTACTTTGCAGCAATCCTACGGATATACGAGGATTGATCCAGCAAAAATCGTCTATCCTGTCCTTCTTGGATCCGAATTCCGAGATAGTTGCTAACGTCTCCTAGACAAGGTATCTTGAAGTGCCCTTCTTCAATCCGGTTGAACACCGCTTCGTCAGAGTCCACAATAGTATGAACGACTTCCGACCATTGTTAGTCCTCACAAATACGCAAGGATCTTTTTTTTTAGACGGGATGGAAAATCTGAAACCAGACACCTACTAAAAACCTACTACCTCAAGCCCTGGACCCTCCCCGGAACCACCTTTCGGTATTACTTCGGGGAGGGGGCTATTGTTATTGTTAAGCACCCACTATGTCTAACTACTTGAGGTTGATGTAGAAGGAGATGTTCGCTCATCACCATGAGGCATCAAGAGTGAACATTAATGTTTTTGGCTAGAATGAAAGATGTGAAGAGAAAGTGTTGAAAGTTCCGTCAGTGTGCGGCTGGCTGGAAATAGAACAGATGTTTTTATTTTTAGGAAAATTGAGTGAAAGGACATTTATCCAGTGGTACTCGCATTGGCGGACTTGGTCCGTCCTACAACCTACCCCGCAGTGGGATGTGAGGCAAAAATTGACGTCCATGGTTCGAATACCACTGGATACATGCCCTTTCGCTCAATTTTCCTAAAAATAAAAACATCTGTTCTATTTCCAGCCAGCCGCACACTGACGGAACTTTCAACACTTTCTCTTCACATCTTTCATTCTAGCCAAAAACATTAATTTTCACTCTTGGTGCCTCATGGTGATGAGCGAACATCTCCTTCTACATCATAATCGTTACTCCACGCACGGAGAATACATAACATAACAATTAATGTATACTTGAGGTTGTTAGTAGTTAGGTGGTCCCCTCGGTGGTCCCTGCGACCTGCTTTTGGTCGTTTCGCCATTTTTCACGGATAGAAGTTTTGTTGTATTGAACCAACAATTAAAATTGTTGAATTTAAGCAAAACATATCTTTTGAAATTATATTGTATTTTATTGTTTTGATAAAATTATTTCATATTTTTTCAATGTAAGATTCTGTTTGTTTTGAATGAACTACTTTTCAATGTAAACTATTGTGGAAATTAAAATATACTTATTTTGATTCAACAATAGTTTATTTGAATTGAGTGTAAATTAATGTTTTAATTCACAGATGAAATGCAAAAGCAAGTTATAAATCCTATTTCACATGATGTAAGAAAATATACACAAAAAACCAAACATTTTATGTTTCTTAACCTTCCTTTTATAAGTAAAAATATATTTTGTGTAAATCTTCACGAGTGTATATGTTGAGTACATTTATACGAGAGTGCAGTGCAAAACCGCCATATTTTGTTTTGATCTTGTGCAGTCATTAGGAATTAAAATACAGGTGATTTTGGTTTTTGAAACGTAGTTTCTTAAGTTTTGTTTCCCAAGAATAAAACAGCGATGCAGTTTTAAAAATTTACTGGTCAGCAAATAACGAAGAAAAAGTCCCAAATTCCCATGCCAATTCTTTTGAAAGCAAAATAAAAATAACATAAAAACAATAAAAAGGCTCTTATTAAATCAATCATAATATTTTTATTCCTACTTTGTTTATTGATATTCTTTGTAAAATAAATGTAATTGAAATGACAAGAAATGTCTTTTAAAAACAAAAACAAAAAATCGTCAGAACAATAAAAACTCTTATAGATATAAAAAGATCTTTTTTGATTTTATAATCCATGCATTTTCAAAAAAACAAACAGACTGGATTGTTGAAACAAAAATGATTTATTTTGCGTCCAAAACAAAATGAAATTCTTTTTGATTATACGTCGAATATTATTAGATTTACAATATTTTTTTGCGTGTTGTTGGAGACCGAGGACGATCTGGGAGGCTGCTACGCATACCGCGTCCCAGACGTCCCGGTCCTGACACATTCTCGGGAAAACAAATTATCCGGAGTCGTGTCG
This sequence comes from Aedes japonicus, assembly GCA_034211315.2. Lineage (NCBI taxonomy): Eukaryota > Metazoa > Arthropoda > Insecta > Diptera > Culicidae > Aedes > Aedes japonicus. The sequence continues at coordinate 19,681 of JASCZW010005703.1, forward strand.
TGACCGCTTACGGCAATCATGCCGGACCTCGCGCCGTCGAAGCGAGGGCATGTGAAGAACACATGTTCCGCAGTTTCCTCGACTCTCGCGCACTTGCTGCATGCGGTGGACTGTGAATGCCCATATTTGTGCAGGTATTGTCTAAAACAGCCGTGGCCAGACAATATCTGCGTTAAGTGAAAGTTCACTTCACCGTGTCGACCCACCCGGTTAATTCCGGGATTTGTCGGTGGGACCACCGACCTTTGCTGGAGTTGTTCCATTCCCTTTGCCACTTAACCATGGATGCGGCTCAAGTGGTCTTCCGAATTCCTCTTGTTCCACGTTGTTCAAAGCACTCTACGTCTGTTATGACCATGCCTATTGGCATCATCCTCGCTTGGACGCAGACCGCGTCGCGTAATATCATTCGGTGTGCACTAACCACTCTTAGGCACATAAGCCTGTGCGTACTCTCTAGCTTACTTACGTAGCTCTTGGTACTCAAGGCGGTGATCCATGCCGGCCCGCCGTACCTAAGTATGGACAGGGCGACACTGGCCAGGAGTTTACCCAGGCCGATATAGCCATAGAGGCTTTCTAGCAGGCGTAATCGACGTGACTGACAAAGGACAGCTTATCGTCGATCATAACCCCAAGATACATCAAGAACCTCTTCGGTTCTACTCTGCAGTTACCTGCACTGATCGTCCATTTGTTTTGTACTATTTTGACAATGCTGGGAATCTTTTTCGACGGAAAACAGCTTCAAAATTCAAAACCAAAAATAGCTTAGATGAGGTCATGTAGTTGTTCTACGAACATTGGCTTTGGCCCTCAAGGGACAGCGAGAGACGAGCGGGTTTTATCTGGATTTGGCAATGACTGATTCATACTTTCATATGCAAATAGTTTCGCTTGCAGAAATTTGCAGATAACTATGATTTTTGACACTGAAAAAGTATCTTTTTTCAAATAAAACCCTAATTATCTCAAAAACTATAAGAGATAAAATTATACTATTTTGAGCAAATTTGTGTGTTTTTATATGATAAACAAAAGTGTTGAATATTAAAAACTTGTAGAAAATCTCCATGAGATGTTATATTCAAAAAACTGAATTAGAGGGATGTTCAATAGAAAACTGCCCAAGTTTACATTAAAACCAATAGATAGGAATATGTGATCTTCAGCAAAGTTGTTTTGTATTAAATTGGCTATAACTTTATCGAATAAAGTTTATTTTTATTTGCAATAATTAGAAAATATTTTTTTTTCTCATTACTAGGGAGATGAATCACCAAAATTTTTATCATCATAATACGGAGAATAATTTATGAAAAAACTTTGCAGAAGAAACTATAGCAAAAAAACGTTGTTTTCGGGGTCAAAACAATTTCGATCACGTTTTTACACCTTTGGCAACAGTGTGCGGTGGCGGGGGATCAAGGCAAGGATCTGCTTCCGATGGTATGTAACCCAGACTCTGTAAAATTTCGGTGATGCTATGGTTCAATACTCGTCCTGCTGCACGTCGCCCTTTGCACCAGTCTCGAAAGCAATCGGCTGCCTCAAGTAGATCGTCTCGGCTAGGGATCCATACAAGTGCGCCGACTTATGGAGGCAATCGACAATATCCTGCTTCGCAACGTGGGTGAAGACTTCGTCGTAATCGCTTCCGTATCTCTGGCTGAATCCTTGGGCGACCATCCTGTCCTTGTATCGGGTGACTTCGCCGTTACCGTCCAGCTTCCTCTTAAACACCCCAGCCTACGGGTTTGCGATCGTTGGGCAAATGAACAATTTTCCAAGTCGCATTCTCGTGCAAGGATTGGATGTCCTCCTCCATAGCACGCTTCCACATGTCACGATCCGGGCAATTCATTGCTTTTTCGAACGAACGAGGCTCATGGTACTCTTGGACAGTCAAACCGACCATGTTGCCGTACCTCTGCGGCGGGGTCCTCTTGGTCACCCGGGCTGGATCGACGAACGTTCCGTGTAGCACCAAACTCCTCCTGTCCCTCGGTAACGTCTGGCTGATTCTGCTCGATAGCATCGGTGTCATTCGGGTCATCTTCTTCATTGTTGGAAGTGGTGGTCTCGAAACCGTAGAAATATGCCGTGCGTGTCTCGTCACCATCTTGGTCATCGCTGCTGTTGCTCTCGCTGACATCAGTCGGTACATCGTCAACATCGTTGTTCAGGCCCTCGGCCGGAACGTCGCCGTCGTCTCCATCGGGTGCTGTTAGAACGGGAACGCCATCAGCACGATTTGTTGGAAACACGTCAGAAAATGGATATAAACGATAATTCCCTCTACTCGTGAACAACTTGTACGTGTCAGGATCGATGAAGCGGTAGGCCTTATGGTGCAGGGAATCGCCTACGAACAACATCTTCTTGGATGTCGCCTCGAACTTCGACTGCTTCTCGGATGGAATCCACACGTAGGCCCACGAACCGAAAATCTTGAGGTGGCTGAGATCAGGCTCGAAAGGTGTCTTCGATATTGGCTTAGATGGTAGGCGGTTGTTGAAATATGTGACCATATTCACAGCGTCTGCCCAGTACTTGTACGGCAGTTGTGTGTCCAGAATCATGCAGCGCGCCATCTCCACCAGTGAACGATTCTTACGCTCCGCAACCCCATTTTGCTGCGGGGTGTAGGCTGTGGTGAACTACTGGCTGTTATCCTTGTTGCAGCAGAATCGTTTCAGAGCTTCGTTTTGGTACTCACCACCTTGGTCCGATCGAATCACCTTGGGCGTCCGCTTGAAATGATTCCTCACAAACTGCACATACTCCTTGATCCGTTCAGTAACTTCCGACTTCTTTTTCAGAAAGTATATCACGGTATAGCGAGAGTGGTCATCGATCATCGTCAGAAAGTAGCGAAAACCCCCTGGCGTTGGCGTGTTCATTGGCCCACACATGTCGGTATGGATTAGGTCCATCGGCTGCTTTCACTTCTTCTTGGATTGTTTCAGGAATTCTTGATGTGCCAATTTGCCTTCGACACAACACTCACTGGTCACGTAGCACCCGCAGTCCTTGATGCGGATTCCAGTCGCCAGCCCTTTTGTTTGCAGATCCCGAATGGGATCTGGCTCATGATGTCCCAGAATGCGGTGCCATGTGTGTAAGCAGTCATGATCATGTTTGGTCTCACTCACCCGTAGCGCAACATCAACGACATCATCGTAGCATCGACTCAACAAGCTTAGCACTTGTTTCTGGGGTGATTTTGTCCCAGTCAGTTGAGATAACCTACCGCCATTGCTGGATGCTTGTTGGTTTTTGTTGCTTAATTTTCATAATTAACCAGAGATGATCGAGCGGATTAAGGTCGGGAGACTCTGCTGGCCACTCCAAAACCTTGATACACTTTTTCTTGAGTCACTGTGAAACCTGATTTGAGATGTGCTTCGGATCTCCGCCTTGTTGGACCGTATATCTGCGCCCCAACTTTAGCTTTTATGTAGACGCTGGTAGTTTTCGCTTCAAAATGTCCAAATAAACCTCCTTGGACATGATTCTATCATTGAACTCAAGTTCACCGGATGTAGCCATAGATCCCCCACCATGACTCTACCTTCAGAAGAAAAAAAATCACAGTCATGTTCAGTTGGTTGAAAAATCCATGCTGGTACTTGCCACCGCTGTGCTCCCTTTTCAAACTTTCCCCGGTTCGCCGCCATTTTCTTGTGATACCATCAAACCCAAATAGCATTACTTTCGTCTCGTCTGACCAAATCACCGTATTCCAGTCATCAGTCTGGTCCATGAAATGTGGTCCTGGGCCCACTTCAATCTTTTTTTGATATTTTTTGCGGACATTCTAGGTTTCTAAAGTGCTACCAGCGGCTGGATAGTCATGAAGAAAATGAATATATTTTTTGACTTAAGAAGTACTAGCACACCGGTCCCAAGCTCGGTCCTAAGCTGAATGATTTGCCCCTAGTAATGTAGCTCACACCAAAATGACATAGTGAACCAAAACAAAAACCGGTGCCGAAAAGTGCAAGAGTGTATTGGAAGGTGTAATTTGGACCTAGGGGTTCTACAACAGTGAACCAATTTCAAATCGCTAGTTGCATATTGATTGTTGATACTACTCTGCCCTTAAGACCTTTCTTATGAAGACAATTTCGTACGGATTTTGATGTCAGTTGAATGGAAAACTCGCTTTCAATCTGTTTCGCAATTTTCGGAGCTGGTAGTTCCCGGTCCGGCTTTCTTCACGATCCGGCCTTCTTCACGATCTTCTGTCAATTTGGCCAGTTGTCTTTGAAAGACTCCCCGATCGCTTAGCTGGTGAGATAAAACCACGCTTTTTGTAAATCTGTACAATTCTAGTGACCGTATCTTTGTGAAGCTGGACAATAACGGCAATATCACGGTAGCTTTTGCCAGTTCTGTGATGTTCAATAATCAAATTTTGGCATTCTGCAACAAATAACTTTCAATTTTGAACACAAAACTGAAATTTTGAGCATGATAACCTAAACAACATCCCTTATTAAAATTGAAGCAATTAACAGATATTGCCCTTTGCGCCGAAAATTTAAGCGTAATTTCAGAGCCATCCTTCGTGCTACTTTGGATGTTTGTTATACCTTGGGAATGTCTACGGTGAACACTTCTTCGCAGGACTTATCTTTCGCAACATGTCCAATATTTCCGCATCAAAAGCAACTTCCTTTCTTCGCATCCTTCCCGATAAAATTCTAACTACTTTGGTCAACTAGAGCTGCATTTTTCTTCATGTCCTCCTTATTACGATTCACTGTTTCCAAAATACGTGCTTCATGTCGTTCATTCCTCCACATTTTTTGACTTCTTGATAATTACTTCAGGCAGCATATCTGATACGCTATTGTCAAACACGGTGAAAATTTCTGTCTAAAGGCCAAACCGCAATGTGCACGGAAACGGAACGAAAACGGCAAGTTTGACAGTTGTCATAAATGACGTCGATATGTCCAATTGGAATCAATTTTAATCTAATCAGTTTTCTATCCGACAAGCAGACAGTCAGATTGGGCGATTCCGCTTCCGTTATGACTGCGTTCGAGCCTTAACGGACCAATCCTTGTATGTGCATCCAAGTACACTTAAATTTACAGGCTCACAAAGATCTATTTGAGTTCAGGCCGAATTTGGCCGGAGCAGCAGGTGTATGAAAAGAATGACGCAGTGTGGAAACGGTCAGATAGAAGCTGCGGCTGCAAACCCAACTTTCAATAGAGAAAAAGCGCTGCCAGGAGGACGAGGAGCGCAACCGCCCAAACACAATGATAACGGAAACGGGACGGCAGACGGCAAGTATGACAGTTGTTGAAAATGACTTCGATATGTCCAATTAAAATTGGCTTGGATCTACCCTGTTCATTCCAACAAGCAGGTTTACTCAGATCGGGCTTTGCTGTTGCCGTTGCCGTTAAGCGTCCGTTAGCATTGTGTTTAGGCAATAAGGACACTAATTTTTTTACACTGAAGTTAGTAAAAGTTCTACTGACTCTCAAACAGCTGAGTGTTCAAAAGGGGGTGAGTCACTTTTCCACTTTGTGTTTGTGTTTCAGTGTGTCGGAAGGTGTTTCAGGGTAATCTATCTGTCAAAACTAGAATCCGAAATTTATGCTTATTGGCAACCATGGTCGCTTTTGACGTTTAAAACATGCACAATAATTCATCACCTGAGTCACATCAGTGCAAGGGGGGGGAAAACAAACAAAACAGTGGAAAACAAACAATCCATTCGTGTAAGTGGTGCCAAAAATGAATTGATCTATCATGTGGTAGCGGTGTTTGCTTAGAGTGTGTTTGAGTGTGGCAGCTTGTACTTTTGAGGGTGTTAACAGATGATGGCAGACTTACTTACACCCTGAAAGTACCTTAACATGTTCTATACAAAGGATATGGGATATACTAAAGGGTATTCCGATCAAAATTTGGTCAAACAGTAATATGTTTGAGTCGATCAATGTTTTTATTAATAAGTCAAATTATTTTCCTTTTTCAAGTTCAGTTAATACAGAATACAGGAGATATTCAGCCACGCTTTCTTTTTACCGAATGCGAACTGCCGGATCTTTCGTTTAACACCTGTCATAAGATCTTGTACAGTCTCGTTGTACACTTTATTCACCGCAGAACGCCACTTTGCCTTGAACTGTTTCTCGCTCACAACAGCTTTTTGAGTCTTCTTAAGGTTCCGCTTGACGATGGCCCAATATTGTTCGATTGGGCAGAGCTCTTGCGTGTTGGGAGGGTTCTTGTCCTTGGGCACCACTTGAACGTTGTTGGCAGCATACCATGGCCTTTATTCCGTAATTGCAAGATGCCAAATTCGGCCAAAATAGAACGGAACAATTGTGTCACTTCGGGAAAGGCAGTAGACGTTTTGGTAGGCACTCGCTGAGATAAATTTCCTGGTTGACGGTTCCGGTCACAACCTAAACGATGCTCTTCAAGCCACAGGTACAGATGGCTTTCCACACCAGATATTTCTTCGCGAACTTTGACAGTTTAATGTGCCTGAAAATATCTGCCACCTTTTCCCGTCCGGTTGCCGTATAAAATTCCTGCCCAGGAGTCTTTTGAAAGTCTGCCTTGACGTAAGTTTCATCGTCCTGTACCACGCAATCGTACTTCGTCAACATCGTCGTGTACAATTTTCGTGATCGTGCTTTGGCCGACGTGTTTTGTTTATCGTTGCGATTTGGAGTAACCACTTTCTTGTAAGTTGACAGTCCAGCTCGATTTTTAGCTCTATCCACGGTTGAAGGCGCCACTCCCAGCAACTCTTTTTATCGTCGCTGTGGCCTCCGGCTTTCGATTTCCCCCCGATTCAGCTTTCCTAGCTGTCGACAACCGAACACTTTTAATACGTTGGTAACAGTTGATTTAGTCACATTCAACAATTTCGCCAACTTGGCGTGAGAGTAGTTTGGATTTTAGCTACACGCAAAAAAAAGTCGCAGTAGAAACTACCATTTCGGGGGTTAAATTAAGCGCAATCACCAACAATTTTCAGCTGACTACAAATGCGTTTGATTTTACCATGCCTGCGATTAAATCAACCATGGTGCGGTTGATATCAATATGAGGTTTGTCAAATATACCACATACGTTGAAGATTTCACCGTAAACGTAGTAAATTTGACTGAAATTTCATGGTAGTTTTAAAGATAGGCGTAGTCGGGTAAAATGGTAGTTTTTACTACAAGATTTCTTTCTGTGTATGCACGTGCAAAAGTTGGAAGCGTTGCTTCTTTTCCTTTGACGACATTTTGATAACTGAAGTGCTAATCTCAAAATCAAAATAGAGGCATGATTCAAAATGAGGGGTGTGTAAATTTTTTCAATGCACGATGAATGGAAATGCGTCAAGTTTAAGTCGACCAAATTTTGATCGAAACACCCTTTACTAAAGATCAAATTACTGGTCGCAGTGGTAATGTTTTGAACATAGAAAAAAAAACAAAATGAGCCGTGGACAATGTTTGAGAAGGATGGGTTTTTGAAGGACGGGTGTTAAGAATTATATTTGACAAAACCAAGAGGATGAACTCTGCAGGCGAAGAACGAATCATGAGCTCGAGCAATTTGCTGGCGAACCCAGTATTCTTAAGACCAACCGCACCAATGCGGCAATACCGGTAAATTGCTACCCTATTTGACATCTCGTCACCGCACCGCACCGGTGGTTGATAACCGTGTTGAGCCTGGGACAGACATACAGCGTACAGCGTACAGCGTTGTACTCCTTTAGTCTAGTACGTGTTTTTTGGTACTGGATTAAAGTATTTGACAGTTCGTACAACGGTCAGCGTTGTATGTCTGTACCTGGCATTGGCAAACGACAATTTACTCGCTCGGTGAGCAGCCAGTTCGTTAATTTGACAACCCAACCCAACCGAGCCGACCGTTGCTATTTGAAGAAAAATAAGCAAAACTAGTTCGAACGTCAAAACAACATCTTTACCTGGAAGACTTTCATTTCAATTTGAGTGTTTCCGATTTGTTTTTAAAGTGTTATTTGGATATGTAGTGAAACAATGAGTGCACCAAAGCCCCGTGGAAGGAATTGGACGCAACAAGACAACGATGGGCTTTGCAAGGCTTGAGAGGATGTTTCCCAAGATCCAACCCGAAGGAAAAATACTCATAGATTTACAATTGAATGTATTGTAACGATACAATGGAATCTATAGTATGTACGATTGATAGTATTGTTCACAACGATAAGATAACAATAGGAGTTATTGTTATCACAATAGAATCTAATGTAAATTGAGCCATCCACAATAGAAAAGCGGGGTTGTTATCTTAACTGTAGGAAAAATCATTATTTTCCGAACAATTAACAATTTGAGTCAATTACTATTAATTGTATTGTTTCACAATTGTTGAAAATCCTAGCATATGGAGTGAATTGTAGATCTATTGTAATGACAATATACATTTTTAATTTATCTGATTCATGAACAATAAGTTTCGTGGTCGGAAATAGAGTTCAATGTTAATTTATATTATAGTATTGTAATTGTATGGTTATTTTTATCCGGGAGTCTTTGTCACAAAACAGAACGTCAAAATCCTGTACGGAAGAGTATTCTAACTACACCGCACGAAATATTTAGCGAAACGAAACAGATGCGAAAATAAATTAGAGTTTTAGTACGTTACCTTTTTATGAACGACCGGTGGGAAAGTGGGTGGCTAAATCAAAATAGGAACGCTCTCAGCCATCAAAATATTACCCAGATACAAACCCACCGGTGGGGATGGTCTAAGGTGGTCAAATTTAAACGGCACCCGTTGTGAGAATACCGGACAACTTTTCTGCGAAATGGCACAAATTGACGAGGGGCACAAGGGTTCAACCAAGTAGAGCGAGACCTAAGGAGCACAAGGTACTCACGGGATTCGAGAGGCGCTGCCATGAACCGAGAAATTTTGAGGAATATTGTAATCAGGTAATGTTATAAATTATTTTCTTCCAAGAAAATGATTGAATAATCGTCAACAACGATATCAATCCACCCGAATGCCCCCAATTCTGTCCAATCGAAATGTTTTTGGCAATTATAGAGGTGGAAGTTAAAAAAAACTACCCAAAAACTTCATAGATGCTGAAAAAACAATGCCTGAAGATGTTTCACGTATTGTGAAGTGAAACGTTTCGCAACTCGAATTTTGTTTTGATGCTCTGGGCTTTGTCTGTTGTCCGTTGGAAAAAAATTTAAATGTGCAGGCTGTAAAAACTCTGGTTTCTAATGGTGTTAATTTATTTTTTCAAACTTAATGTGGTTGACTTTTTATACAGAACGGTTCAGAGGGCAATTTTGTTCGATATAACAGCTGACAATTTATAATATTGGATTCTTCGTAAACGTTCTGAGTACCCACGCAAACTAACACCACCATAAGAATGTAATGTATTGCTTTTAAAAGATGTTAGTGTTACTTTGTGTAGCAAGTAAGTAACACTAACATCTTTTCAAAAAAGTAATGGGTCCGCCCTTAGCTCAGTTGATAAAGGCGCAGCTACAAAGCAACACCATGCTGGAGGCGGCTGGGTTCGGTTCCCAGTCTGGTCTATGAATTTTAGGGTATTACTGTACTTGCCACACAATCATACACTCAGCGAAATAAACTTAAATAAACATAAGATTGCATTATGATTATTTGCTATAAGAAATCAGTATGAATTTCATAAATTTATCTTATGAAATATAATGATGTCGAAAAAATAAAAATATGGAGCAACCGGGATTCGAACCTTGAACTTTGAGGTTCTGGGTCCAGTGACTTGTCCACTAGTATATATCAACACTTGGAATCAGGAAAACTTAAAGGCGTACAAGAACAACGTCGTGTGAAACAAAATACATTCATAATTCAGCCTTATAAAATTCCATAGGATCGTTGATAATTTCAACCTTGTGAAATTCTTAAGATTATTTGGCAGAGTGTACTAATGCAAAAATGGTACCTAGCATCGAACACTCTCAATTAATAACTGTGGAAGTGTATTTAGAACACTAAGTTGAGAGCAAGCAGTAAGCAAAATTGTGAGAGCAATAAGTTTGAAATGCTTAATAAGACGAAGATTAGTATTGTTACTTTGCGTGGCGATACAATTAAAATACGTTCAATACCTTGAGTACGCTCGTGGATACAGGATAGCTCTCGCAAATGAATGCAGGGACAGGTAAAAGTGACAGTTGGGTCGTAGCTTTCGAAAAATGTCCCGTAAATTGCAGGTTTCCTGCTCCGAAAATGGTCGTTCCCCTCGATACAGCAGCGAACAGGATCGTGGTGTTCCTATCCCCCACGAAACGTTGAAATTTCTGTTGCAATCCACTCCAACACATCGGTTCACTCCCAAGGGCCGTCTAGTCTTGCGCCACATTTTGTTCTGGAAAATGGAATAGTTTTACTCTTGGCTAAAACAAAGTAGAGGAGCGAGAAGCAAAAGAGCCTTACATGTTCCCGGCTGTATTCGTAACCATCGGGATTCAACAGGGGCAGAATGATCCAATCGAAATTCCGCAACACCCGTGAGTTGATTGCATCCCGCTCGACTAGCTGATGGACCACGTACAATGCCACTGATATTGAAATCCATTCGCGAGCGTGAATTCCGGCATCTATCAGGACACAAAGTCGGCCAGTCTTTTTCCGTTGGATGTCTGGACTGATACGAACGGCTCGTATTTCGCGGCCCTCGAACGAGCTTGAACGGGAGAAAATTTCAACCTTATTTGCATAATTTTTCACTAAATCCGCCAAGTATTGGTTCACTTCGTCATGGCTTAAGTACTGCTTGAAGATTGTGGTCCGGTCATAGTTCATTTCACTGTAGGATTTTGTTAACAAAAAGCACACACCACCATTGTTGTACGCAAAATTTCACTCGATTGTCATTCGCGCTTCAGAGCATCGCCTCCTTCGATTGTAAATATAGATTATGTATCAAAATTGATTGTCAAACGATTGCCTATTTATTGAGTGTCGAATCGAAGGTAGCTACTACTTAGGAATGTTTGATTTTTATATGGCTCGGTAGTTAAATTTTCCATATTGTGGCAGTGATTCCTTATAGTAATGACGACGAAGGTACACAGCACAATAGACTGCGAAGGAATTCGAAAAATGTGTTGTCACGTGGCAGTCTATTGGCATACTAACTAGCGGTGGTGGCGCGGCAAAACGTTGTGGTGAGGGATAGAATTGAACGATTTCCTGTGGGCCGTAATCCAACATAATAGCAGGCGGAGACAACATAACAAGAAACTTATGTTTTTGGGGACAAGTTCATATAATGGGAATACGAGGGGAAGCGTCATTCTGAAAAAGCGTTTTTATGGAACAAAAGTGATTCACTTATGACTTTGTGGGATAGGTTGGAAAAATTAAAGGGTGCGACAGACTGGTTGACGTTGGATAAAACTAAGGTTATGTTGTTTTATTTTATTGTGAATATAACTTGTTTTAAATCATTAGATGAACCTCAAAGGTTCCGTTAGTTTGATTTGTAAAGATGTTACCTGTGATAATTAATTATATCCTGTGAATAATCTTTAACTTACAATTTGTCACCTTACCAAAATTGGGTGGGCTTAATCTCATGTTCTGACCTGCATGCTAGACTAAGAATTTGATCAGTAATGAAGGTATCACACATTCTCTACCTCGTCTTAGTATGTTTATATAAAGGCACTGATATCAGTTGTGATACTAGTACGGTTTCCCGTAATTTGTCTGAGTATTTTAATTGTTCTCTACTTATTGGAAATGTTTTCTAAGATTGTTTTCACTGGTTACGCTGTATTCTAAATGTTGGCCGTACAATAGATCAAATCAAGCTAAACAATGCATTAGGTCCTAAGTATGTTTAAAATACTTGAACATGTTTTTACATAGCTGTAGGAACGCAAAGAGAAATTCGACTAAGAGAATCTCTCAATGTTACTTAGGACCTAATGCATTGAATCCTAGAGGGTTTGAGCTGTTTAGTGGAATACTTGTAACTAGAAATTAGAAGAAAAATTAGTATTCTCCATTTAATTCCAACTACCTTTGCTTATCTTCGACAGATACACGTATTTCGTCTACAATGTGCAGACTTCTTCAGTGTCTAGTACTAATAACTCGACGGAATTAAATGGAGAATACTAATTTTTCTTCTAATTTCTAGCCTAATGCATTGTTCAGCTTGAAATAGTATTTTTATAACCGTGGCGTTATGAACCACGAATTTCATCAGTTGCTGAGAGAACCTCCAATTTTTCACACCGCTAAAACCGGTCGACTACGGTGGGATGGGGATATCGTAAGAATGTCGGACGAAAGCCCAGTTAAAATTGTTCACCGAAACGAACCGACAGGCACAAGAAGAAGAGGCGCACAACGAGCAAGGTGGATCGATCAAGTAGATGGCGACCTGCATATTAAACGTAGGTTGTAGTTAATGAAATGTCGAGTTTATTATGCTGAATAAACTTATATTTATTAAAGAACAAAATTTAATTTGTCTTTGAACAACGACGACACTTTTTGAACTGACAAAACAAAAATGGCGCGTAAATGTTGTAAACTCTCCACTAGAGCCTACACACGTTGCCAGTGAGTCCAAGTTGCATTTATATTTACAGGTGGTACGATCGTAGTTACACCAACACTCCTCCTCAACGACCGCTGCTATCATTTGGCGAAAGTCCCATTTGTAAGCACAACAGCCACAATTTCTTCAGTCGGACAATATTGCACATCAATCACTTTATCGTCACACAATTCCTTCACGTAATGTGTCCGTGTCTTAATATGCTTCGATCGACGATTTGCTCTCACCGAAACAACAAACTGAATACAGCTTTGGTTATCTTCAAACACTTTCACAGATTCTGTTGTTCTTCACCCATGTCTTTGAACCAACTCAGAAGCCACACTACTTCTTGACTCGTTTCACTAAGAGCCATTGATGACAGTGTCGCGGAACTCTGCGTTGGCCCATGAAATAGCTCCTCCAGCATACTTGAAGACAAATCTGAAGGTCGATCTTCGGGTCACAATATCACCGGCCTCATCAGCATCTGAATACCACAGCAGTTTTTCACTAGAGTCAGCATAGCTTAGCATCCAATTCTTCGTTCCGCAATCCAATCCGCTTCCATTGGCAAACATACCTTTCGTCCCAATATTGTATCACTGTTCGCTACATCTGGTCTTGCACACAAGGATATATAAAGAAGTGCACCAACAAGGCTTCGGTTCATCAGTCGATTCAGTATCGTTCTAGCGACACGTTCGGACGTGTTTTTCGCTCGCGCTCTGAAAAGTGTTTCAGTTCTATTTGGTTCGCTCTCTCGGTGTGTACGTAGTGCACCGTATCCCTGCTGCTCCCTCCTAGAGGATGGAGACAGAGGAGACGCCGCCCGATGTGGCTGGCACGTCCGCAAGAGAAAGCAGGCGGAAGAAGCCCGACGTCGACGCCGACGTGAATCAGCAGCTGCTGAGTAGCAACGCCTTTAGCGCGCTTGCTAACGTATCCCAACCGATTGTTTCCACACCGGAAAGTAATCGGACACCCAAGAAACCGCCACTAGTGGTGAAAAACTTCGATCTCGCGACGCTGGCCACGAAAATGGAGCCTTGCAAGGCTCAATTAACATACAAAATCACCAGGTTTGGCACAAGGATCCATTGCTCCACCGACGACTACAATAAAGTGCGCAAGTATCTCGATGATCTGGGATTCGAGTACTACATGCATGACAAGCCATCTGATCGGCCCTACCGCGTGGTCCTACGAGGTCTTCCACTGGTGGCACCGAAAATCCTCATCAATCGACTGAAGGAGGAACACGACCTGGATGAAAAAGCTGTGCACATCATCAGACGAAAGGGTGAATTTGCAACCCAAGATGAGGCCTTCTATCTGGTTCACTTCGCCAAAGCATACACCAATCTTACCAAACTGCGCGAGGTTGGGCAGGTTGGACAGATCCTGGTACGTTGGGAGGCGTACCAAAACAAGCGCGTGGATGTTACGCAGTGTATGCGTTGCCTGTACCACGGCACGGCACCCGGAACTGTCACCTTAGGACAAGGTGCAACAACTGCGGTGGAACTCACGACACTGAAGAGTGCCCGTCGAAAGATTCTCCTGCCAAACGGTTCACAAACTGTGGCGGTGCCCACCCAGCTACGGCCCGTAGCTGCCCGAAACGAGCCGAGTTTCTTCGAATTCGGCAACAATCTTCGGCCAACCAGAAGGGCCGAAAGTAATCCAATAAGACCCCACCAGCTCCTGTCTTGAGTGATGCAAACTACCCTGCGCTGCCGAACAGTTCGGCACCTGCCGGAATTCCGTGGTTCGTGGCTCCTCAGTCCACCCCCGGGATAAACCAACAAAGGCGTACCGACCCTCGAATCAGAGCTGGCGTGGCCGCTGCTCCAACCGACTCCCCTTCCGAGGAAAACAATGATGCGCTTTACAGCTCAGCCGAGCTGTGGACCATCTTTACGGAATTCCGCGGAAGACTTTTGCGGTGCAGGACAAAATCGGACCAGGTGGAGGATCTACGATATATGGTGTGCAAGTATGGGGTCAACTGACCCGCACCATCCGTGTATCCAACTGGTATGCTCGTGGGAGTGATTTCGGAGACCCGGCTAAACCCGAAAATCAACTTCTCGCTCCCGGAATACAGCATCGTCCGGCTGGATCGTCCCAACGCAAGTGGCGGCGGTGTGGCAGTGGCCATTAGAAAAGGCATCCGGTACGAGATACTACCGCACCCGAAGACCAACGTCATTGAAGGCATCGGCGTGAAAATCATCGCCCACCCTGGAGACATCACAATCTTCGCCGTTTACATGCCTCGGCAGTGTGTTGACCATCGGGTACCTCCTAACGCTTCGTGGAAGACTTCGAGAAGCTCACCATCAACCGATCTCGCTTCATAGTCGCCGGCGATCTCAATGCTCGTCACACCCTGTGGAGAAATCATTCGGCCAACAAGAACGGCAACTTTCTGGCTGACCACCTTAGCTCAGGTATGTGTGCTATCCACTTCCCAGACGATCCGACCTTCCTATCCCCAGCTGGAAGAACATCCACCTTAGATGTGTTTCTATCCGACTTGGCACTGTCAAAGCCGGTCACACATCACGAGCAAAGCTCTGACCACTACCCGGTGGTGTGCGAACTGGACTGCAATCCAACACCAGCCCCGCTGACGATGAGACGGGATTACCACCGAGTCAACTGGGTGGACTTCAGTCGTCGGGTGGACTCTCTCCTTCCTGATGACCCGGACGTATCGTCAGTCGATGCCATCGACAACCAACTCGGGCTATTCGAGGAAGCCGCAGAGGAAGCCTGCATCCGATACATCATGGTAGCCCCGTCGGAGAAAGCCAACGCAATCGTCAACAAACTAGTGGAGGCTCACAACCTCGGTGCCAACATGGTGAGTCCCCATGAAGCTGCTGTTCAGCAATCCATTCGCCAGCTCGTGGAGCAAGCCTATAACGAACGTTTCGTCGGCCAAGGGACGGAAAACGAAGTTCGGGCAGCAGTGACGTGCGGGAAAAACATGAAGGCACCCGGATACGATGCCATCTTCAACCTGGTGCTGAAGAAACTCTCCGGCAAGGCGTTCCGCTTCCTGGCGAATATCTTCACCCGGTGCTTCCAGCTGGACCATTTTCCAACGAGGTGGAAAATAGGGAAAGTTATCCCTATTCTTAAACCTGGCAAGGACCCTACTGCCCCTACAAGCTACCGGCCTATCACGTTGCTGTCGGCTGTCAGCAAACTGTTCGAGCGGCTCATCCTACAGCGGCTGATGCTACACGTTGACGAGAACCACGTCATAATACCGGAGCAATTCGGTTTCAGACGGGGTCACTCTACCGTCCACCAGCTGGTCCAAGTGGAAAATATTATTTACCGCAACAACGCACTTTCCACCAACACGGCCATGGTCCTCCTAGACGTGGAAAAAGCTTTCGACAACGTGTGGCACGACGGTTTGATCCACAAGCTTGTGCAGGTGAACTTCCCGAGCTTCCTGACGAGGATGGTAAGGAGCTACCTAACCGACCGAACATTCCGGATATTTTTTGCAGGAGCATCGTCCGAGTCGAAAACGATCCCAGCCAGCGTGCCCCAAGGTAGCCTCCTAGGCCCCATTCTGTACAATCTGTACACTTCGGACGTCCCTCAACTTCCAGCTGGCTGCCGTCTGGCGCAGTACGCGGACAACAGTGTAATCATGGCAAACGGTCGAATGCCAATGAACTACCGGTCCCGGTTGCAACAAGGGGTGACCGCGTACGTGACGTACCTCAGCAGCTGGAAGATGAAAGTCAACGAAGGAAAAACCCAAGCTATCCTGTTCCGGCATCGATCATCGCCGAAACTTCTGCCTCCATCCGATTGCTTCATCCGGGTAGACGGATGCCCCGTTGATTGGATGGATGACATCCGATACCTGGGGGTCACCATCGACAACAAAAGAAACTACCGTGCTCACACCGACTACCTGCGGAACAAGTGCATCGGCCTGCTCAAAGCACTTTATCCGTTGATAAATCGACGGTCCCGGCTATCGCAGCGCAACAAACTTGCTGTCTTCAAGGCAATTATCGCCCCGGTGGAGAACTACGCCATGTCTGTATGGGGGACTTGTGCAGAAACCCACATCAAGAAGCTCCAAGTCGCCCAAAATCGGTTGCTCCGATTAATTCTCGACGCCGCCCTCATAACAAGGACCACCGAGCTACATCGTGTCGCTGACTTTAAGACAGTGAAAGAGTGCATCGAAGAATCTATTGATACTTTTATAGAAAACTGCCGCCATTCCGGGCGATTGCCGAATAACTAGAACATGTTTTTTTAATTATTAGGTTAAGTAGAATAACAAATTAAAACAAATTTTGCTGTGCAAATACAAAAAAACACACACACCTGTAAGAAAATACAGACATCATCGATGTCAACAACAAAATTCAAAGGCTGAAAACAAATGTAAATCACTTGAAAATTAAGATATGTAAGAGAAGACAAGAAAAATAAAAATTATATTAAACGAAAAAAATAAAAAATAAACGAAGGCTTCGGTTCATTGTCACATCAGCCAGAAAAGGGCTTGTGTCTTCCTGTTTCGGGGTCTTCGCTCATTTGGCATCGGGATGAGCGGGACCCAAAACGTTATTTGGTTCATCAAGATCCGTCATATCAAACTGCTTCCTTAGCATATCGAATTCAGCATCAATTTCAGTTTCATCCTCGCAACAGGCCAATATGTCGTCTACGTACACTAATAGATACATACGTTTCCCGTGTACTTCTTTGGTCTACAGAAAAGCGTCGGCCGAATCTTGCTGAAAACCCATGCTCAAGAGAACATTGTTCAAGTTCTGGTTCCAGTATCGCGCGGACTTATTAAGCCCATACATACTTCGTCTCAAGCGACACACCATGTTTTCTTTCCCTTTCGCTTCGCTTCACCGTACAACTGGCCATTTTCACATCGAACTGCTTTAATGTCATTTTCTTTCTACTCCACTGGCACTGCCAGCAACACGCGATGAGTTGTGTATCTGGTTACAGGTGCAGAGGTTTCGTCGAAATCCTCTCCGAACTTCTGGGAATTTCCCTGAGCAACAAGACGTGCTTTGTGGTAGCTCATCAAATCTTCCGGTTCGCCTCTAAGCATCTTACTATGAGGTGCCAAGTAGGTCTCCAACGATTGCCTGTCGACTTGCCAAAATTCGAAGACGTTTGCATTGAGCTATCTCAAATTATAATAATCCGTCCACTATATCACCAAACATTGCGTTGCGCGGATTGGAGATAATTAAATTGGGTATTGGACCAAGTCTCCCTCAGTTGGTGCAAAATCGATGAGCTAGGACATTAATAGAAGCATGGAGTTGTCAAAAGGAAAAAAAGGATCTACTCTTATTTATACCAGGTCACTAAGTTGTACTTTTGGATAGATTAGCTTGGATTGTTCTTCCGAAGCTTCTACTTGATTGAAGCGGATATTAGTTATAGCAGTGAAGTAGTTTGTGGAGTGTGGTTGTAAAAATTAAAAGTTTACGAAAAAAGAGTTCGCTTCGAGCATCGACTGCGAACGGTTGTGTCGAAGCTTTATTGCGCTCTATATTGTTATAGGGCATGGAGCGCTTCGTATTGTTTAATATATATGATCACATCACTGATCAAGCTGAATCCATGAACCACCGAGCCTTACCCTACTAACATAAAAAACCTCCTTCCTATGAACTTTGTGGGGATGCAGAGGTAAACACGGTCTCTAGACAGCAAAGGCTACACTAATATTCCCTCCCTATTCCGACCTGATTGTTAAGACGTGTCCGGCGCCGGATCAAAGAAAGACTGTGCAAAATCCTTAAAATAAGCCAAGACCCATCCCTCCTCTTTTCGCTCCCAAGACCATTGCATTCTGGCAGCACTTTGTGGATTCCCATAACCTAGACAGTGCCATAGTGAGTCCGCATGAGCTCCCCAGGAGGCAATGTCTAGAGTCACTGATGCTCCCATAGTTGTTCCTGATAAGTCACGAATAACTGCTGAAGAAGTGAAAGTAGCTATCAAATTAACCAAAAACTTGAAGGGGTCACATGTGTCGATGGATTACTTAACCTTGAGTTGAAGAACTTCAGCATTGCCCATTTTGTCCACCTGGCCACAGTCTACAACAAGTGCTTGGATCTTGGATATTTCCCGTCTCGTTGGAAATTAGCTAAAGTTATCCCAATCCACAAGACCTAACCAGTGCAAAAAGCTATCCCACCATCAGTTTATTATCCTCCATCTCGTAGCTATTCATAAGGCTGATCTTCCGCCGTTTGCTGGAGTTCTCAAACCAAAATAACATATTCCTTTCAGAACAGTTCGGTTTTAGGAGAGGTCATTCCACCAGTTGACAGGGGTTACTAACATCTTAAGGCGGAACAAGTCCGTTCCAAAAACATTTGCCATGGCATTCTTGGACGTCGAGAAGGCGTTCAATTTCCCGATCTTTCTCGTGAAAATCATCAAAAACTATCTGTTAGACAGATCATTCCATGTCCTTATGAGTGGTTCCCATTCCAATGCGTTCAATGTTGATGCTTCAGACCCACGGGGGAGCCTCCTAGGTCCCATTTTGTTTAATATCTTCACGTCTGATGCTTCCCCCAAACCGGGTGGTGGTATTTTGTCCACGTTCGCAGATGACTTTGCCATCATTTACGATACGTAAGCACGTACTGACACGAAAACTCCAGGAAGATTTGTATCAATGCGGCAAAAACACAGAATATTCTGTTTTCACAGTCAAAATCACCTCGGCTTGTTCCGTCTGGTAACTTGAAAGTCTAGCACTCCCATCGAATGCTCGAGTGTCTCCGAGTTCATTATACCCGAAAACAATCTGTTGGTTGCGTACTGAAGGAAATTGTTTAAGGAATCCATAAAAATATATAGTTTTTTGTAAATGGAAAATTAAATTGATTTTTTTCATCAAATGATAAAAATCAATGACATCATATCCTTCACTTTTTTTAACGTTTTTTAAATCACTTAAAACCTCAAAGTATTCAGAACTATGCCACAAAGAATTTATGAGTTTTTTAGTTATTTATCAGTTTTTTTACCAATAATACATACCTTCTTTTTATAATATTTGCGCAACTATTATGTTAAAAAACAATCAGCTGGGTGTTTTTTTATGAAGCCTGTTCAAAATATTCTTATGAAAAAGTTTATAGGCACAGTGTTGCCAAAAACGCAGTTTTTGCCAAAAACGTTGCCAAAAACGTTTGCCAAAAACGTAGTTTTTGTTATATTGAACTTTTTGTTAAATCAGTATAATTTAATTTGAAAACTCTAATTACTTCGTGTTTCTCACACTCTTTGACAAGAACGAATAAATAATAAAGATATTCTAATCCCGTGATACAACATTTATGAGCAAAACGTTTTCGTTTATCAGTATTTCATGCTGGTTTATATGAACATCGTGACAAAAGGAATTGCAAATGGTCATTAAATGGTGTTTTGCTCAGGCATAAAGAACCTCCAGAAAGGCTGAAAATTCCATGAGGTTTTAATTGGGTTTTACGAACAAAAGTTTGAGGAACACGATGGCATTGAAATGCAATCTAAGTTTTGAAATGCAAAAAACATCACTGCGGGCTGAAGGTTCCATTTTCTCCAAAACGCATCTAACAGGTTATTTTTAGCCAAAACAGAAGCGGATATATAGAAGCCGGCGTCGGAGGTGTAGTGGTAAGCGTGACTGCCACTTGGCACCCCAGTGGGTCTGGGTTCAATCCCAGTCGACGTCGGTGGTTTTTCTGAGGCGAAAAAATCTGGTCACGTCTTCCTTCGGAAGGGAAGTAAAGCCATTGGTCCCGGCTCATATTCATGAGTCGTTAGGTAGGGTCCAGGCCTCTCTGGCGTCGTTGATTGTAACCATGTGAGGAAATAGGCTGACGGAAAATAAAATAAATAAAAAAAGAAGCGGATATGAAAGGAATTGAAAAATATGAAAACGGGGTTGGTCTTATTTGCCGAGGGGCGATCAAACTGGCACAAAAACTGGGATTTTCATATATCGGTGTTAGATGAACTAAACCGAAACAATTTTGTGCAAATCGGTGAAAGTTTATTAATGATCCATATGCTTCATTAATTTCGCAGTATTCGAGCTGACAGGAGCGGTGAGGAGCCAGTGTAAGATCGATGGCAGTTAGTTGAAACAACCTGCATCCAAAGAAGACCGAGAACAAGTGGCAAGACTACTCCTTGGGGAAGTGCAGGGAAGATTCAAGTTCGTGTTTGCCGACTAGTTCGCGAAGAAGGCCATGATTTGGCAAGCGATTTGTAGTTGTGGCCTGAAAACGGAACCATTCGTCACATCCCCAACGATGACATCCCTAGTTTACAGGCCCGATTTGGCCAGCTTCCATAACTTCAATGTACTTTTGGAGTGGTATGCTACCAACAAGATCGATTCTATCCCCAATCTAGTGAATCCTCCGAATTGCCTGGAATCTCGAACAATCGAAAATTACTGGGCAATTTCACAGCAGCGACTTCGTCAAAGCGACGGGCAGTCAAGAACATCCAGCAAATGCGGGCAAAATGGAAGAAATGCGTTGATTCCGTGTCCACTGTGCAGACGTTGATGGACAATAAACTTTTAGTCTGCTTTTAGTGTAACCCTTGGCCTTTTTCTTGAAGAAGATATTTTCATGTCTCCAATTAAGTTATTTTCATGCCTCCAATTAAATTCTTAACAAAAAATTCCTAGACCAGAACGGGAATCAAACCCAGTCACCTCCAGCATGGTCTTGCTTTTTAGCTGCGCCTTTACCGACTGAGATAAGGGTGGACCCCGTTTCGCGTATCACACATTAAATATTCCTAGAACCCGACTATGAGTGGAATAGGGCTCGCCGTAATTCCATTTGCCATTAGCGGAACGTCCACTGTTTTTAAAAAAAAATAAAAAAATCGGAGTAAACATTTTGAAACCCAGGACCGATGACGATTGATTCAACTTTCAACTAATTGAGTTACTCGTGAGGTACTCAGTACATCAAAGCAACTCAGAGTAGAGCTGTTTCACACCTAGGCCGAGAAGGCATTACACCGCGGACATAGTCATAATTAAAAATCTGTCCTTTTCAGGGCCACAAAATGTCCCCTTAAGAATTAATTTTGAAGATATACAGTACTCACTAAAACGAATAATCTTCAAGGGACTCTTAAAAGAATTAATCTTTGACTAGATTCATCTACTAGATATATCTACTCGTGCATAGAAATGAATATAATTCTACAACTGAAAATATATACGTTTACGTTTATTGAACTTCGTCTGGTAATGATTGGGAAAACGAAGGTGCTCACAAGAAGAATTGTAATGAAGTGAAATAATATTTCAGTATTTACAGGGTGTCTTACAATAGGTGTCACTAAAACAAAATGGGATTACATTAAAACAAATCAACCAAATCATAGAATTTTATTTCATTTGACAGATACATGTTATAGAAACAAACCATATTAATTCAATTCGAATATCTCGCCCTTTTCCTTGATAACAAACGCTTTGTTAAACCATCGCAAATGGCACGTACGATATCCTGAGGAATTTGGTCACAAATATCAACCAAATGCATCTTGAATCGATCTAAAGTAAGCCCTTTCGTAGGGCCTATATCTTTAAGCATATGACCCCAAACAAAGAAGTCAAGTGGGTTGAGATCCACAGAGCAGGCCATTCTTCGCTTGTGACGAAATCGGGCAAATTTTCCGCACACCACGTTTGTGTCTTCTTTGCCTTGTGCGCTGGAGCTGAGTCCTGTTGGAAACAATAGGGTGTATTCCCATACAGCGTTAAAGCATGAGGAAGCAGATGGTTCTTCAAACCCTACTCGATGTAATATTCAGTGTTGATTTTTACGCTACGCTCTATAAAAAGAAGAGGAAGTTTTCCTTTTCGTGATACGGCGCCCCATACCATGATCTTCGATACATTCTGATAGCGTTCTACGGCTAGTTTATCTCTTGGAATATTGGCAAGACTTTTGCCATACACACGATCATTTGGTTGAATATGACTGTTCTTAAATAACTGAAACTGATAAACTGAAAATAAAATCTCCCAGTCACCGTGCAGAACCAAAAGATATCTGCTTCTTTGGACCCTGGCTTGCTTTTGACGCCCCATCAACGGCCTGCATTTCACATCATATTTGTGAAGCCTGTTCATTGAAGCAGGGCACATTTGAAATTGTTTGTGATGAATATGAACATTTCCAGTTTCTATGACCCGTTTCAAGGTACGAAAAACAAAACGTTTACTCACTCCGAACTGCTAATGGCGATTGAATATTTGACACGGTCTCAGCTTTTGCAAATGTGATTTTAAAACTTGCTCCCGTATGGCTTCCATGGTAGCTGATAAATATAAACAAACGGAATCGCTTGTTTATCTTCAGCAATAAGTTGTCAAAAGCATACACCCAAAACGGGTATAATCAATTCCGCTGTTAGAATTACCCAGCTGAAATAAACCAAGACTGAAAAAAGATGACATCTATTGTGAGACACACTGTAGTATGCCCACCTTTCGCCTGAATCACTGCTTGTAGACGTCTTGACATGTTTCCGTGGAGGTTGTGGAGGGATGTTTCATGGATGTTCTACCAGGCTTCATGTAAAGTTCACTTCACCTTTATCAACCTGTCTATCCAAAATCGACAACAAATTTTCGATAAGGTTGAAGTCTGTCTGTTTGTGTTGGCCATTCCAACAGTTTAATTCGATTTACTTTGAATAACCTACACACTTAAAAATTATGAATTTTACACGAGACCTAATCCATGTTTGTAAATAGTCCGGGAACGTAAAGTCGGGGAATGTAATAGTTGGGGAACGTAAAGAAAGATTTCGTGTAAAATTATGTCTTCTGAAACTGACACCTACGCAATTCAACAAAAGATGCGTTCGGTTGAATTTATTTTCTCATCTCTTTCAACACGTTCTTATGCGCTAAAGGACGCTTGCATGTGTCGGTCTCAGGGACAGAAATTTACATGAGATTTTGGTAGTGTGTAGTTGATTTTCGAGCTGTGATCTTTGGGTCATTGTCCAGCTGGAAAATGAAGTTTTCCTCGAGGCCCACACTTTTGAGCAAATTTTAATCGTTTGATTTAGTTGACTTTTCTAATTAGATTACACTGACTTACATACTGCTCTTCAATCATAGTTCTTGCACTCTGTAGCAAATAATTTTTTAGAATACTGATAGAACACATCTTTTGTCGAATTGCGTATGTGTCAGTTTCAGGAGACATAATTTTACACGAAATCTTTCTTTACGTTCCCCAACTATTACATTCCCCGACTTTACGTTCCCGGACTATTTACAAACATGGATTAGGTCTTGTGTAAAATTCATAATTTCTAAGTGTGTATAGTTTCATATTTTTTAAGTGACACTGTAGCTTGAGTCATTCGCATAGATGACACAATTTTCTGTAGTTTTTTTTTCTCCCTATAATGCTCTTTCCAGTTTTGTATTTTAAAATCAAAATTTAGTTTTCATTTGATAAATTCAACAGACTTTTTTTTTTGATTCAACAATAAGCATTGATGGAGTGTACTATATTTTAATATGGTCTCATCATCAATCATCATCATCAATATCATTATGGTCGTATGAATGATTTTTGTATAGACTGCTTCTTCGGTTAGTCAGTATTTATCTCTTAAATTCCAGGGAAACTCTCTCCTGATCTTCTGCCAGACTCTTTGCTTTATTCTGGGAAGTTTCCTCCTAAACATCAGGCAAAATTCCGCATGAACTTTTTGGAAGTCACTCCTTATTTTCTTCGAAATTCACATATAAGAACCTATCCTTACCTTCCAGAAACATTTGGTAATTTTTTTCCTGAACATAGTTACTTTCTAAACTTCTGATAAGTCCTATCCTGAACTACAAGGAGAGTTTCTGCAGAACTTTGAGAAAGTACTCTCCAGAATTACTTGGAAAATCTTCTTAACTTGATAGAAGTTTGTTCCTGAACTTCTGAGAAGTTCTTTTCTGAACTGCTGAAATAATCTCTTCTGAATTTCAGGGGAGTATTGTCCTGAACTTCGGGGAAGTTTGTTCCTGAATTTCTGAGACCTTCCTGCTAGAACAACTAGAAAGATCCTCCTATACTTCTGGAAAGGTTCTCCCTGATTTTATCAAAAGAATCTACCATAACTTTGTGATCTTCGAGAAGTTCTCATTCTGAAATGCTGGAATTTTTGATTCGGAACTTTAGGGAAGCTTCTGGGTAGTTCCAACTAAACTTTTGGTCTCTTCGTAACTTCTGAGAAGTCCTCTTGTGAACTTCTGAGGCGTTCTTTACTGTTTTTTTGAAAAATTGTGCCTCTCTGGTAGGATTCTTCCTGAGATTCGGGGAAGTTTTTTCCTGAGTTTATACTTTCCAAACTTCTGATTGGTATCCGGAGGAAATTTTATTCCAACATTTTTAGGAAAATTCCCTTAAATTTGTTCTTGAAGTTTCTTCCTGGACTTCTGAAAAGTCCTCTTCTGAACTTTTGGGAAGTTTTCTCCAGAACTTTGGGGAAGTTTGTTACGGAACTATTGTGAAATTCATGTTCAAATTAGAAGGAAGAACCCCCAATGCTCCTGGAAATTTTCATTCTTTTCTCTCTAAAGAATTTTGAGAAATCCTAATTCTGTAATGCAGAATGTTCTCCTCTGAGCTTTGAAAAAGCTGCCAAGAACTTCTAGGAAGTTCCAACTAATATTTCGAGAAGTTTCTTCTGGAACTTCTGGGATGTTATATCCTGAACTTGAAAGAAGTTCTTTCCTCAACTTCTATAACGCATCGTCCTGAGGTTTTTTTCCCTGATTTTTTGAGAAATTATAGGTAGTGCCCTTCCTGGGAAGTTCAATCTTGAATTTCTTGGAAGAACTCCTAAACTTCTGAAAAATTCCAAACTTCAGAGAAGTCCTCTCCCCTACACTTCTTCCTGAAGCTCTGATAAGTCCTCTCCTGATTCTTGGGGAAGTTCTGTCTTGAAATTCTTGTAAGTATGGTCTTGAACTTCGGTAATGAATTTTTGAAGGTTCTTCTTGCATGACCTGCATGCTCCCAATACTTCTGAGAAATTTCTACCTGACCATAGGAGACATTTTTTATTCGAGGAAGTGTCTAAGTTTCTCAAATATGATTTGTTTTGTTGTGAACCTTGATTTTCGTTGTGACTTAATAGCATAGGACCAATATTACCAACGCTTTGACAGTAATTTTTCGCATGGGTTTGAACACGCGTGGGATTGAACACTACCATAACACTACACTACCTCCGGGCCCATTGTGTCTCCAAGTGGCCCACCGCTTTCGTTTCTTCAAGGATTTCTACTTCAGATCCTCGTACGTTTTAAATCCGAACTTCATAGAATACCTTTTTTTGAAATTTAAAAAATATTGCAAATGTCTGTAGAAGTCTGCAACATAAATAAAATGTCTGCTAAATGTCTGCATCGTTAAAAAAGTCTGCAATAAAAATGAAAAGTCTGTAAATTTACAGTCATGTCTGTGAATATGGCATCTCTGATCTCAGCAACTGGGAACTAACACAACACGGTCAAATATAATTAGATGGAAATGAAGGTTTTTTTTCTTCCAGTTCAAAAACAAATTAATTTCGGTATAGATTTTTTTTAATTCAAATATCAATATAAAAGTCAAATTGTATAAATAAAATAAAAAAGGTGGTAATGAAAATTAAGTCAACTTTGTAAGCGAGACCATATAATGAAATTTAAATTTTTTTCGTAGCGACGATGAATTAAGTTTCGGGTGAGCACCTTATTTCTTCCAGTACTGTATGAAGGCATAATGCCGCCTGCCATTGTTCGCTTTGAATAATGAAATATCGGTGAAATCGATTCATTTGGAATATCAGGAAAATCTTCCGATGCGAAAACCTTTTCAAGCCCAACAAACGGTTCTCTTGAGAACCAACAAATGATAACAATAGAGTATATTTACAATAAAATAATAACAGAACTGAGATTGTTATGTTATTTTACGTTGACCATATGCCCTGTGCACTACGCCTCTGTGTTTTAAGTTGAATATCAGCACAAAGTTCGTGTTATATATTCCCGAATTTGGCATGCCCCATTAACGTTCGCATTAAAAAAATGGACAAAAATTGCCGATTTTTCATGGATTTACGTTCACCCGCACTGACAAAACTACCCATGCAGCATCAATCATAGTAACCCATGAGTCAGCAGACAAAATTTGACAGCTCTATCAGTCGAACTCTAACCGTGATGGCAAAAACAGTGAAGCAAGAAGTGTGCGCGTTCAGAGAACGGCACCCTACCGCATTTAAAACAAACATCGTGTGGCACTTTGTAGACGCTGGATACGCACGTTCCGGCATCTTCAACATCTTGGCACTATTACACAACAATCAGAGCATCGTAAGAAAGTCCGGTTCCGGACGGTCGACGACCCTGAGCGACAAGTAGCTCCAAAGGATGCTGAAGAAGAAGACCGAGGGAAAAGTGGCTGTGTGCGCTTGGCCGGGAGGTCGGTTCCACCGGCCAAACAGTGAAAAAGGACCTGGCGAACATGAACGCACATGTTAGGAAGCGGAAGTCGCGTCCACTGGTTTTGGAGCTGCAATGACGCAGCGGCAGCGGCTGAATAAGATGGTCAACTCGATTTTCCCGGCGAATCTCGACGTGGCGGTGGTGATGGATGACGAGACCAATCTCACCCTGGATGGCAACGACTGGCAGGGCACTTCGTATTTTACTTCACGAAGGAAGTGAGCTCCGAGGTGAAATTCATTTCACACACCAAGTTCCACAAGAAGGTGCTGTTGTGGCTGACAATCAGCGACAAGGGAATGTCAAAGCCGCTCTTCTTTCGCTCCGGACTGGCCGTGAACGGGGAGATTTATAGTACGAAATGCCTGCCGGAAGATGCATCGTTCATCAAGAAATACCATGAGGGCGAAGACGCGGTATTCTGGTCGGATCTGGCGTCGGCTCACTACTCGAAGCGATCGTTGGAGGGGATGGAGTGGATGAATATCGATGTGGTCCTGCGTCCCATCGAAAATTTCTGGCCCAACCTGAAGCGAAAGATTTACTCCAACAATTTTTTCGCGAAAACTGAGGAGGAATTGATAAATAAAACGAAGTAAGAACTCAAAAACATGTCTAAACGCATGTTTTCGTCCGCCATGGCGAATGTTCCGGTTAACAGCCGGAAGGCCGCTCGCAAGGGCGTAGAATTTTTTTGCAATTAAGCCTAAATAATTACCTTCCTTGGGAAATTTATCAAAAGCAATTATCTGGCTCAGTTTTTTTATCACCATCCGAGAAAAGTCTATTTTTTAATGCAAACGTTACGAAAAATGCTACATAATATTGAAATCGTGCATTCCGAGAGACCAATTCCAAATAATTATCACAAGTTACATATCTTCACATAACCTCCTATTCCAGTCTACCGTCAATTGTTGCAAACGCGAAGACAATTTATGAAGCGAAATGGGAAAATTTGGAAAAGGGTTTACTACAAAACCGCAGCCCCCTTCCTGACGCAATCATTACCAATTCGGGGCAGACGCGAATCACCGCCCGACACGGGGCCACCAGACGAGGATTCGCCGGAATTACACCGCCAACAAGGGTAAGTGAGGGCCCGGAATTGATACCCTTTCGCTCCATTGGTATGTTTTTCATATTAACTTGTGGTAGGAGAGACCCGAAAAAAAAAGAAAAATCGAGGATAATAAATGTTCAACATGATAGCTGGTAGCAAAATTGTTCCGCCACCGAGCCAAGCGATGAGCATATAGGAAGG
Source organism: Aedes japonicus (assembly GCA_034211315.2). Lineage (NCBI taxonomy): Eukaryota > Metazoa > Arthropoda > Insecta > Diptera > Culicidae > Aedes > Aedes japonicus. Next base: position 48,121 of record JASCZW010005703.1, read on the forward strand.
AGAAAACAAGAACGATTCGGGCGGGCGGGACCTTGCGAATGCATCATGCTTGAATGGATGAATGAATGGAATTATGAAAGCAGGCTGCACGATGCCTCACGGAAGAGATCGATGGATATGCTAATGCCGTAAAGCACTGTAATTCTCCCATCATAATTTAATATTTTAACTGGCTGGCTAGTTATTCGACGCTTCCTTCTCTCTACCATGACTGATGAATCGTTCTGCGAGGCATTTACTGCATATGCGGTTCGGAAGCTAGGTTCAGCCAAGAAGGACGTTATGAGCTTTTTAAAAATTGATTCAACAAAAATGTACGTGCCTTATCCACCGTGTAAAGTTTTAATCGCTTCCATAAAAGTTGATGACTGACAGAGATAAACTCTGCTGCAATAATTTCTTGGAAAAGTTTTATACATTGCAGGGCGTGGGATTTGTTTCTTGTTCGGCTTACCTGTTGTGATATAATTCTGGTGGTTTCTGATGTTTGGTTAATCGATTCGGAACGGGGTCATCTGAAGAATATTTTTCACGTAGACAGACTAGGGAAGGGGCAAACTAGGGCAATCAGTAATACTGTAATTCTGTGTGGTGCCCCGCTGTTATAAAATAAAAGAATCCACTGAAACCCCGCACAGGGCTCGATTCTTGAGGTTACTCTGCACCATTGTGCCAATATAAAAAAACCCAAGTTTTTAGCTAAGAAATTCAAAAAAAAAATCACTTCGTCGTCTATTTTGGTACAAGACTTTTTTTTAAAACTTGGTGTAAAGCTCCTTGGAACGACTTTTTGCTTGTCATCACGGTTGGGCACCCTTTTCACTTTGTACACCTTCTGTATAACACCATGCATCTGCATTACTTTTTGCACATATGCTCTTGATTTTCCAACCAATGTGGCTCTCAAACATTTTGAACAAAAAGTTTAAGATTTTTCTTAATAAAAGGTGATACGGTCAAAATTTGGTCAAGGGAAAACGCGAGTAAATCGGTGAAATCGTTTATTTAAAAAATCAAATTAAATTTCTTTTTCAAGTTCAATTAGTATAAAATTCAGGAAAAATATTCAGTTAGGCTTCCGCTTTTCCAAATCCGAATTGCCGGGCCTTACGCTTGACCCCTGCCATCAGATTTTGTACAGCCACCTTGTCCACCTTCTTCGCCGCAGAAAGCCAGTTTGCCTTGAACTGCTGCTCGTCCTTAGCAGTTTTTTTGGTCTTCTTTAGGTTCCGCTTGACAATAGCCCAGTATTTCTCAATTGGGCGGAGCTCTGGCGTGTTGGGAGGGTTCTTGTCCTTGGGAACCACCTGCACGTTGTTGGCGGCGTTCCACTCCATGGCCTTTTTACCGTAATGGCAAGATGCCAAATCCGGCCAAAACAGTACGGAACAACCGTGTTTCTTCAGGAAAGGCAGCAGACGTTTATTCAAACACTCTTTCACGTAAATTTCTTGGTTGACAGTCCCGGAAGCTATGAAAATGCTGCTTTTCAAGCCACGGGTACAGATGGCTTGCCAAACCAGATATTTCTTTGCGAACTTTGACAGTTTCGTGTGCTTGAAAATATCTGCTACCTTTCCCTTCCTTTTGCCGTATAAAACTCCTGTCCCGGAAGCTGCTTGTAGTCGGCTTTGACGTAGGTTTCGTCGTCCATTACCACGCAGTCAAACTTCGTCAGCATCGTCGTGTACAGCCTCCGGGATCGCGCTTTGGCCGTCGTATTTTGTTTTTAATCGCGATTTGGAGTCACTACCTTCTTGTAAGTCGATAGTCCGGCTCGTTTTTGGGCTCGATGCACGGTTGTAGACGATACACCCAGCTTATTTGCGGCATCTCGGAGAGATAGGTTAGGGTTTCGCTTGAAACTACCGGCAACTCTCTTTGTCGTCTCAGCGGCTTCCGGTTTTCGATTTCCCCCCGATCCAGACTTCCTGGCTGTCGACAAACGTTCCCCAAACACTTTAATTACATTTGTAACGGTTGATTTGGCAACTTCTAGCGATTTTGCCAACTTTGCGTGCGAGTAGCTCGGATTTTCGCGATGCGCGAGCAACATTTTGATACGCTGCTCTTCTTTCTTGGACGGCATTTTGACAACTGAAGAGTGAATTCCAAAATCAAAATAGGAGCAACATTCTACACACACACACCTTCCAAATGAGGGGTGTTCAGGTTTTTTAAATGCAAAATTGAAAGAAATACGTCAAGTTGATATTGACCAAATTTTGACCGTATCGCCCTTTAATGGCTATCGCCTTCTTGCCCATTTGGCGAGAGCATATTTTTCGGTTTGTTCCGCTTCTGACCTTCTGATCGTTTGATTTTGGTACCTTTTGTGCAAAATGCGTTTAATTTAACACTACAGTGAAGGGAAGGTGTCGGAAATATAATGTAAACAGGCTTTAGAAATAACTGAGTTCTTTACAATTCGCGGAATAGTGTTGATTGCACTTCTTCTCAACTCCACCAGGATCCTGCAACCGTTCGAAAGGCACTTTTCAGGCCATTCAAATAGATATGGAGTTCTTCAACTGCATATTTTGGCACACAGCAACGTCTCGCTTACTTAGACCCTACCCTTCGGTTCGGTTTATAACCCTAACGTAACCAATTTCACTTTGAGCCGAATTTTCTAACACAAGGTAAGCAATCAAATTACCACTACAATAATTACTAAATATCCATGACATAATATATAACGGGGAAAGGGAGTGACCACCAAGGCTCCGAAGTGAAACAATTTGGATTGGGAGCATGAGACTGCCTCCTCTCTATTGTTAGAATTTCGCGAAACGATTATTGGGTTTGTTCTATCAATCTTGGGCTCGATTCTAGTGCTATGGGTGTGAACTTGCTTTTTGAAGGAGATTCTCTTCCCTATATTCGCGGGTTTCGCATAAGTGTCTCTGCTTACGGACCCGTCCAAACGTTTTTGGCCCTTCATACAGGAACTTGATGATCACAAATAACAATAGAATCCTGTTCAAATCGTTTTTCAGGTTATTCCACTGTTATGGAAAATTACCTTGCAACAATAGATGGTAGTATTTCATCATCATCATCATCATCATCATCATCATCATCATCATCATCATAATCATCACAGCAACTCGGTCTCGGTTACTAAGATGAATTTTTGGTCAGTGCTGAAGACATCCATGGACAACTTCACGAATTCTGAAGAATGTGTGAAGAAGGCTTTCAAACCATTTCTTTTCCCATTTTTAATTTTCACAACCTTTCTCTTGACTACATCAATCAAGTTTTGTACAACAGCTTCATTTTGGTCACTGTCATCCAATTCAAGCACATTTTGAACTATTTTGGGATTCTTTTTAAATGCTGATTTTTTGAAAGTCAAAAATTTTGTTAAGCAGATCCTTAAAGAGTTCCTGTTCGAGACGACGCTTGATGCTTTTGCAGACCTTGAAAATATATTCAGATGGTATTTCTCTCCGATGCTTTCACAGATAGGAAGAAACATTAAATTTTCTGCGTTATCTAATGCACACAAAGGAAATGCTAGATTTGAAAGATAATAATGGGATGTTTCATGTAAATTTAAGCCAGATAGAGCCTGAATCTAGCCTGATGTATGAAAGATTGCAAACATTGTTGTATGGCACTTGAAAGATTGCGAACAATTTCGTTGTTTTTGGCTCCTCTGGCGTGTAATTAAACGAGGGGAAATTTTACGCGCTTGTTAAAATTCATTATTTTTTCTGTGTTTTTATGGAGATCCGCAGAGAGTTCAATTTTGACTGAGAGGTTCACATACCCGTGCTTCAATATTCACCCACACATTGAAATCCAGATGATTAAAGTCAGGTGAGCTACAAATTTAGACATTGTTATTTTTAAACGAGACGTAATTACTCTTTGTGAAAAGTTGGGGAACGTAAACTCAGATTTCGTGTAAAATTATGTCTCCGGAATCTGAAACATACGCATGTCGACAAATGGTACACAGATAAAAAGAAACATTGAATTTTCTGCGTTACCTTATGCACATTAAGGGAATGCTATATTTGCCAGAATATAATGGGATATTTCATGTAAATTTAAGCCAGATAACGCCTGAATCAAGCTTGTTGTATGAAAGATTGCCAATATTGTTGTATGGCACATGAAAAGTTGCAAACAATTTCGTTGTTTACGCCTTCTTTAGCTTGGATTTAAACGAGGGGATATTTTACATGCTTGTTAAAATTAATTATTTTTTTCTGTTTACGTTTGATTGAATTTATTTTCTCATCTCTTTAAATCCATTTTTATGTGCTAAGGGACGGTTGTATGTGTCGGTCATAGAGTACAGATATTTAAATGAGATTTTGGTAGTGTGTAGAATTTGGTGCTTGGTCCAAAACATGAACTTGATGTTCGCAGGTCCATCAGATGTTGTTTTGAACTTATATACCGGTTTGTGCGATTATTGTACACATGATTTAGGTCTGACAATTGCCATAAACAAAAAAGTAAGTTGAACACATTTTCGCCGGTAACAAAATAGCATTCATGAACAAACAAAAAAGCAATATGCATTCAGTTTAATATACTCAGATAAAAAGAAACATTGAATTTTCTGCGTTATATAATGCTTTGTGTGCATTATAAATGCCAAATGCTAGATTTGGCAGAAAATAATGGGATGTTTCATGTAAATTTAAGCCAGATAAAGCATGAATCTAGTCTGTTGTATGAAAGATTGTAAACATTGTTGTATGGCGCATCAAAGATTGCAAACAATTTCGTTGTTTACGCCTTGGGAAAATTTTACGCGCTTGTTAAAATTAGTTATTTTTTTTTCTGTGAAGGGAATTCAAGCTAGGGGTAAGAGTCTAAATTAAAATCATTTGCCAAACCAAATTCTTGGTTGATAGCGACTACTTTTGAAGTATCAATATATCAATCCTGAAATTCGATCCTACAAGCAAATAGCAACTGAAATTTTCAATATTTCATCATCACTGAACTTGGTTGTTGAAAGATTCAGTGGTAAACGAGTGACATATATACACTCAGTAGCAAAAAATAAGCTTAGCAACATATTGCTTCCGAAAAACGCCTTGTTCAACCTTCTGTAACTTTGTCAATTTTCAATATTTTTGAATGAATTTTACAACACTTTAACCATTGTATGGACCATATGTGACCAAAATTTTCTTACCAATTTCAAAAATCCGTATTTCTGTGAAAAATTTTGATAACACATTTTCAAATGAAACATAACTTTAAAATATGTAGGGAATAATGTGGACAAAATTTCAACTGTTTTCATAAAATGGTTTGGACTACAGTTGACGCACCAACATAAACATTTCGCTTTTTCACCCGATATTGACCATGCTGAAATATCGGTGCAACAAAAAGCCGAGGCGAATTCATCTTGTTAATACACTTACGCGTGTTACGCGTGAAATATCCCAAATAAGTTCGAAGAACTTAAAAATATGGAATATAAAGGGTGATACGGTCAAAATTTGGTCAAGGGAAAACGCGTGTAAATCGGTGAAATCGTTTATTTAAAAAATCAAATTAAATTTCTTTTTCAAGTTCAATAAGTATAAAATTCAGGAAAAATATTCAGTTAGGCTTCAGCTTTTCCAAATCCGAATTGCCGGGCCTTAAGCTTGACCCCTGCCATCAGATTTTGTACAGCCACCTTGTCCACCTTCTTCGCCGCAGAAAGCCAGTTTGCCTTGAACTGCTGCTCGTCCTTAGCAGTTTTTTTGGTCTTCTTTAGGTTCCGCTTGACAATAGCCCAGTATTTCTCAATTGGGCGGAGCTCTGGCGTGTTGGGAGGGTTCTTGTCCTTGGGAACCACCTGCACGTTGTTGGCGGCGTACCACTCCATGGCCTTTTTACCGTAATGGCAAGATGCCAAATCCGGCCAAAACAGTACGGAACAACCGTGTTTCTTCAGGAAAGGCAGCAGACGTTTATTCAAACACTCTTTCACGTAAATTTCTTGGTTGACAGTCCCGGAAGCTATGAAAATGCTGCTTTTCAAGCCACAGGTACAGATGGCTTGCCAAACCAGATATTTCTTTGCGAACTTTGACAGTTTCGTGTGCTTGAAAATATCTGCTACCTTTCCCCTTCCTTTTGCCGTATAAAACTCCTGTCCCGGAAGCTGCTTGTAGTCGGCTTTGACGTAGGTTTCGTCGTCCATTACCACGCAGTCAAACTTCGTCAGCATCGTCGTGTACAGCCTCCGGGATCGCGCTTTGGCCGTCGTATTTTGTTTTTAATCGCGATTTGGAGTCACTACCTTCTTGTAAGTCGATAGTCCGGCTCGTTTTTTGGCACGATGCACGGTTGAAGACGAGACACCCAGCTTATTTGCGGCATTTCGGAGAGATAGGTTAGGGTTTCGCTTGAAACTACCGGCAACTCTCTTTGTCGTCTCAGCGGCTTCCGGTTTTCGATTTCCCCCCGATCCAGACTTCCTGGCTGTCGACAAACGTTCCCCAAACACTTTAATTACATTTGTAACGGTTGATTTGGCAACTTTTAGCGATTTTGCCAACTTTGCGTGCGAGTAGCTCGGATTTTCGCGATGCGCGAGCAAAATTTTGATACGCTGCTCTTCTTGCTTGGACCGCATTTTGACAACTGAAGAGTGAATTCCAAAATCAAAATAGGAGCAACATTCTACACACACACACCTTCAAAATTAAGGGTTTTCAGGTTTTTTAAATGCAAAATTGAAAGAAATACGTCAAGTTGATATTGACCAAATTTTGACCGTATCGCCCTTTAGTATAAATTAGTTTGTGAAAACTACGTGTACAGTATTATACAGTATTATTAGTAGAACTCTCCACAATAGATCAGATTAATGGTCGCGCTGTTATCATGTCCCGCACACAAAAATAAAAAAACTTGCAAGCCGTGTTGACATTTTAATACTCTCTAAAAGAAATATAAGAATTACACATTTTCAAAAACACTGACAGGAATTTCTTCTCACCCTGTATAAGCCATAAAGGATGTACCGTTTAAAATCCGGACACACTCGAATTGCGATAACTTTTGATCCGTAGGGTAAACTTAATTGGAATTTTGCATATACATATTTTAATGTGTTTTGTTTACACTCTGTGAGTTGATTTCACCTGGTGCGCAAAAGTTTTCAAAATGGCGATGAAAGAACAGTGCGTGTGCGAAAATGTTTTGCTCGTGTACTTTGAGAACAAGGATCCGGCGTAGAGGTTGACATCCATATCTCTCACGTCAATGTCACGAGTTCGAATCTCACCCGGATAAGTTACGAAAATACCCAATAGGTATTTGAGTGACTACGACGGGAGATGAACCAGCTCCAGGGCTGAAAATCTCGATAATCAAGGAACCAAAACCAAGGATCTGTCGCATCCTGCCATCGGAAAAAAGTTGGGAATTTCCCGGTGTCTGGTATAATAAAATGGTTCGAAGGACGTTTGACTGTTGATCGGAAGCGAAGATCCGGAAAAAATGCCGTCAGGTTAACGAGAACAATCACAAAGTCGTGGTTGGGGCCTTTAAACGGAAACTAAACGCATCAGTTCGAGATGTGGCTAAAAAGTTGCATGTGAGTAAGACACTCGTGCAGAATACAAAAAATCGAGCTGTATTACGTACGTTTAAGGTTCAAAAGTCGCCAAACCGTGACGCCCTGCCTTTCGATTCAGAAAGGGGTATGGACGCGTTCTGCTGAGATGGTCGCGGTAGATTTCATTAGTGAATATGCTGCTACATCAACGTTCAAAAGTGCCTAAACCAAATGGACAGCTTGTAATGATCACTTGAAGATGCGATGGATGATCCAAAGTGACATTATTCATCACTTTGGGTCGTCCATCGCATCTTCAAGTGATCATTACAAGCTGAGAAGAAATGAAGAAACCATGGGTTAATATGCAAAAAACTGTCGACTCTGAGGTCGTGCAGAACCTTATGGCTGGGGTTAAGGCCAAGGTGTGCGCATTCGGATATTAATAAACTAAAAATAAACAATCAATGCAACAAACTGCTAGAAATATTTTCAACTAACGCTGAAAAGCTGCCTAGTTTTCGTGACGATCCTAATCTTAGATTTTATAATTTGCTTTCTCAAATGTTTCCAAAAGGTGTTATCCAACATAATATAACTAAACATGTCTTGAATGTTTAAAATGTTCGAAAAAATTCTTCTCCTATACCTTATTTTACTGCAACCATTGTCAGCGACATAAGTTATAGAAAGTCTTGGGAGTCGGTAGAAGAGGAAAAGATTTTTTTTTGGATTGTGATGTGTTTCGATAAGTCCATACTTCTAGTTCCTACAGCTCATTTATTCAGAATTTCTGCGCAACTTTCAATGCCATAGCCTTTATACCGACCCAGCTTTCCTTCACGCTAGCCTCTATTGCCGAAGGAGGAGGATTGAATCCACCGTTGCCGCCACCGGGCAGTTCCATGGTGATTGAAATCGGAACTCCAGCTACTGCGTACGCCCAGTCATCACTTCCACCGGAAGCAGCGTACAAAACGTTGGTGGAACTTCCCACTGTGTACCGGGCACCGGTAGCCTTCTTGATGGCTGCTGCTCCTGCTTGAGCCACTTCATCAATGTCTTCCCAAGTTTCTGGCAGATCGCTAGTCCATCCCCATGGATACAGCATGTAGTTTCCGTATGAATGAAGCGTCAGATAGAACTTGCAGCTTCCCTTCAACTTGTTCAAAGCATCACGGATGGCTTGGGTTTCCGGTTCGGAGAAAGCAGTCTCGCCTCGATATGTATCCGCACATCCAGAAGTGGAGGCACCGACTTCTCCCCAATGAAAATCAAAGTTCCGATTGCCATCGGTTCCCTTGCACAAGCCAACTGGTTTACGAGTCTTGCGCCAAAAACGATCCGAATCGTGGGTGAATTCATACCCGTCTGGGTTTGCAACCGGAAGAATCACCCAAGTCAGGTTTGACAGGACGTCCTGATTCTGATTTGCATGTTCAACCAGTTGGTTGATAGCGTACAAAGCAGTGGCAGGTGCTATCCACTCACGGGCATGAATTCCAGCATCCAGGAAGATTACAGCATTGTTGGGTTTCTTGTTGATGGTAATTGTCCTGAGAGACCGCCCTTCGTATGATTTTCCAACCTCCTCTACGCTAACCAGAGACGAGTGTTTCTTAGCCAAATCATCCAAGTACTTATTGACGGCATCGTGACGCAGATAGCTGTTCAATATGGTGGCATCACGAAGGAAGCTACGTGGAAGCATTTCATCGTACGTATCAAACGTTCTGAAATATTACACAGAAATAATTATCAGTGGTACAATTGAAGCCGTTGTGTAACGAACCTCTCAACATCAGCGATGAGCTCTCGGTAATGCAATCCATGCCTGACCAGCTTTATAAGGAACGATCGTTGATCCTTTGGGGCTACGAGAACCCGTGCTTCGTCGCCCAACTGTCTGCTGAGATGCCAGAAGTCAAGATCGTCATTCGATTCCTGCAGCTGACGGAGCAAATCTGCATCTTCCTGGGTTTGCTGTTCAACTGCGTACACTTTGTAGCTGCAGAAGGTCAAAGGTTAAATTTTCGCACCTATTGATCACTGTTTGTAGAATTTTCACTCTTACCCTTCGTACGATCGCTTGGCAGCCACCACGGCGAGCACGACAAACAAAGGTATCACTATCCTTGGAATCATTTTCCGATTGCTAATGATGATGGTAAAATTGCACCCTACTTGCAATGCTATCGGTGCACGAAATGAGACTAGCAATGATACTCGAAGAGTAGTTGTTCTTTTATACACAATTTGTGCGATTATGATGCGAATGGCGATAACGTAACTGTTTGTTGATAGCGGTCATGTTTACAGAGAGATCAAACTAATATTGAGTGCACTTCAATCCAGGTCTCGCGTGTACAGGAGCGAACGTGGATTGGAGTTGATTTCTGTTTGACGTGAATTAGTAGGATTAGTCACATTGGATCAGTTATATTCGATTATAAACTTCGTCGCGAATCCTCCGGACAAGGCTGGTGAAATGAACTAACAACTTCGTTGATCCGTTTGTAGTAGAGCATTGACTCGCTGTTGCATCATTTTAAATATAATGCTTTCGGTTAATGTATTGTGATCAAGATTGTTTTGAAGATAATGCTTTGCTCGAAGTGTTTCAGAGGATGTTGAAAGGTTATCAGTTTTGTCTAGGCGTCAATGGGCCACATGAGCTGTTAGTTTGGTAGAGAATAAGTTGGATAGGTTAGTTCCAGGATGAGCAACCGGTTTCCAATGTTATGGGAATTCAAGCAAAAAGAAAAACAAGGAATATGTAGTGCTACTAATGAAGGTGGTTTCAATATTTGGATAAGATTAGTATTGAATATTTTCATAACTGGAAGAAAGGCTTTAGTTTACAATCCTACCTCTGCCCTATCAAATTCTACTTTTAAAAATAGTGACTTCCCCCTCATGACATAATGACTACTACCGAATTCATCTTAAGTCGTGCTACAGACGAACGAATGAAAGCGAAAGCAAATTGTTTTTTCAAAAGTCGAGGCTATTAATCATTTAGACAGCATTCTCAAACTTATTTCTTACCTCATCATCAGTGATCGTAAATATATAAACTCACTTCCATAATGAGAATGGACGGTCTTTCGCGTGGTCCCATTCAATTGATTCATTGCACAATTTCGCTGATGCTGATCAATCACGGAATTGCACTCGTTGATATGAGGTTGTTTTCCGTTCAGTTGTAAATAAATAATCTGTACAAAGTCAATCACTCACACACACAAGGATCGCAAGGATTTTATTTTAGAAGCAATGAAGATCATCCCTGCGATGTCCCTCGAGATAAACTCCACCCAGGCGCAACTCAAAGAAGGGGCCGAATGGTCAGAAGAAAATGGAAGTCAATCACACGCTGAATGAATTATCTCTCAAAACATTACTCCCAACGAATAAATCCTCAAGTTTTCTGTCAAAATAATACTGTGAATCAAAACAAAAATAAAGATTCTAGTACCGAAAAGCTCAAGATTGTATGGTAAGGTGCAAAGTGTAACGTTTGCATTGATGATAATGGACAAAAATTGCCGATTTTTCATGGGTTTACGTTCACCCGCACTGACAAAACTACCCATGCAGCATCAATCATAGTAACCCATGAGTCAGCAGATAAAATTTGACAGCCTATCAGTTGAGCTCTAACCGTGATGGCAAAAACAGTGAAGCAACTCTGTTCCAAAGAAACTCCAGTTCAGGATGGCGGACGACCCTGAGCAACAAGAAGCTCCAAATTTTACTTTCTCCACGAAGGACTTGAGCTCCGAGGTGAAGTTCATTTCACACACCAAGTTCCCCAAGAAGGTGCTGCTGTGGCTGACAATTAGCGAGAAGGGGATGTCAAATTCGCTCTTCTATTGCATCGGACTGGCCGTGAATGGGGAAATTTATAGTACGAAATACCTGCCGTAAATTGCGTCGTTCATCAAGAAATACCATAAGGGCGAAGACACCGCGTTCTGGCGTTCTAGCCGGATCTGGCGTCGGCCCACTATATGCAACAATCGTTGGAGGAGATGGAGCGGCTGAATATCGATGTGGTACCCAAGTTGGCGAACCCGCCCAACGTCCCATCGAGAATTTCTGGGCCAACCTGAAGCGTAAGATTTACTCTAACAATTTTGTTGCGATTGAGGAGGAATTGATAAATAAAACGAAGAAAGAACTCAAAAACATGTCTACACGCATGTTTGCGTCCGCCATGGCGAATGTTCCGGTTAACAGCCAGATGGGCGCTCGCAAGGGCGTAGATTTTTTTTTCCATTTTTTTAATGCAAACGTTTCTTGGGATGGACCGATGGGGTTCTAAAGCTATAGATAAGGAATGATATCTAAATTGTGATCTTGAACTCTAATTAAAAATATATTTCTGAGCGCTGGTTGATGATCTATACAGGGTAGGCCATAACTGACGTAGTTTTAATTTTTAATGACGAACCCGTCTAGGTTATTTGACAGTCATCTGGCAGTAAGCATTTGAATGAGGGACTTACAAATGGTAAATAAACACCTTATCATTCATTAATTGTTATGTTATATATTCTCCGTGCGAGGAGTAACGATTATGATGTAGAAGGAGATGTTCGCTCATCACCATGAGGCACCAAGAGTGAACAACAATGTTTTTGGCTAGAATGAAAGATATGAAGAGAATGTTTCGATAGTTCCGCTAGTGTGCGGCAGGATTGGAAATGTAACAGATGTTTTTAGGAAAATTGAGCGAAAAGGGCATGTATACAGTGGTACTCGAACCAACGACATTTTTTGGCCAAAACAGTGGAGGTGTACTATGCTTCTTATATAAAGGCAACAATCTCTTCTGGAGACACTCAGATCGATAGATTTCCGCATTTATAGTTCCGGTAGTATAAAAAATGGTTGACTTCAAACCACAGGAACATATTGCTTGCCATACCAGTACCTTTCGACCGAATTTCTCCACTTGAATCGACCTATCCGCATCGCTCGCATCCTCCTCAACGACGGCAGTAAAGTATTGTGGACCTGGAAGGATTTTTGAGTCCTCCTTTACATAGGTCTCATCGTCCATCAAAACGCATGCATCCGGACGCTGCAAAAGACGCGAATAAAATTTCCGGGCTCTTTTGCTGCTCGCTTCTTCTGTTCTGCACTTTGTTTCGAGATTTTCTGCTTCTTGTAGGTCTTCAGGTGGTTCCGCCTCTTGATGCTGTTAGGATAAACATCTCCGAGCGATCATAAAGCATGGTGGTGAATACATCATGGTCTGGGGCTTTTTTCTCATTAGGACCTGTGCATCAACAACGTAGACTTATTTTTGACAACCGCAGACCCACCCCCTCCCCCCTCGTAGACTTTTCTCCATACATTTTTTTGAATTTTTGTATGGAGCGTAGACTTTGGTAAAAAATATTTGTAATTAAGAGTCTGGCTGTAATCGATGGTATTTCGAAAGCAGATGAGAATCCAAGCAGTACACTTGTTGCAAACCAGTAAAAGTTATTTAATGTGACTCAATAACGTCACAACCAAGTTGCTGCAACTAATTAAGTAGTGTATTGAATATAAGCTATCCACATACGTTTGCGTTGTACGCATGTATTTGTGATGGTTTTTTATGCTCTGAACACTGCATGCTGTGCGTTTGACTGTCAGTTTTCTTTTGTTTACTTGTTTGTGCGGTTCAAATTCTGCGTTTTCAAAATGTCGCGTATTGAAAAGGAAGTGAAAATTAAGGTTCTGGACACATGGCTAAGTGAGAAGGGTATTACTATGCGAAAATTGGCGAAGCGGTTCGGAATTCATCATGCGAGTGTTAAAACCATCATTCATAAGTTTGGGGAACACTATTCTTTGGATGAGCAACCAGGAAGAGGCAGAAAACCCGGTTCTTCCAACCCGAAACTGGAGCAGAAAGTGGTATCTATAATCATGAAGAACAAATCAATGTCAATACGTGATTTGGCCAAAAAAAGCAGGAACGAGTGTCGGAATGATCCAGCGTATCAAGAGGCGAAACCACCTGAAGATCTACAAGAAGCAGAAAATCTCGAAACAAAGTGCAGAACAGAAGAAGCGAACAGCAACAAGGGCATTGAAATTGTATTCGCGTCTTTTGCAGCGTCCGGATGCATGCGTTTTGATGGACGATGAGACCTATGTAAAGGAGGACTCAAAAACCCTTCCAGGTCCACAATACTTTACATTATGTTCAAGTTTAACCTCGTACAATAAAGGATCAATTTTTTGTATGAATAAAATATCGGTTTTAAACATAATTTGAAAGAAAGTTTGTGGATAGCTTATTTTCGATACACTCCTTATGACGGTTTGGTGTTTCTCGGGTATATAGATATTCCGAACGAGAATATAGAAGAGACTCTGCTGAAAATAGAAAAACCAGATGAAAATCTGGAAGAGAATTACATTTTACAGCAAGACAATGGCCCAAACTATACGGCTAAGAAATCGCATGCATTCTTCCATGCCTGTTGGATTAAACCTTTGGAATTGCATTCCCAGAGCTCTGATTTAAACCTAATTGACAAAGGGGTCCTCCCTGGTCGAATGCATCCAGAAACGATGGTTGTCTTGAGTTGACTCAACTGTTTTTGGTTGACTTTTTTTTATTCAAACATAAAGTGGATCTTTTTTATGTCATACTTATTCTGAAAAATGGAATTGATATTGTTATTTATTGAAAGGAAGGTATACAAGTCTGGATCAACAATAGAAAAGGGCCTATCAACATTTGTAAACAAACACTTCTAAGCCTATTTCCTCGCAAAGCGTAGGCCACCCACGCAAACCAATACCATCATCATGTAGGGGAAAGTTTCTCCTACACGACGATTCTGTAGGTTTGCGTGTATAGCCAACGGCTTGCGAGAAAAGGGGCTCAGAAGTGTTTGTTTACAAATGTTGATGGGCCCTTTTCTATTGTTGATCCAGAAGCTATCTTCATTTTGGAATTGAAATTTTTCGACTATGTTTATTTTTCGGAAACATGAATTGGAATACCCTAGTCTTTCAAGAATATGCGTTTTTCTTCAACAATACCCTTACTGTTGGTTAAAATCGGTACTAAAACCAAACTATATTTTTGTTTTGGTGGTTGTCATAATAAACAACTCAACGCTCTTATACAACAGCTCAGTGATCGCTAGAGGAAGTGCAGAGGATTTGTCGGGTTCCAAAAAAGCGAGTATTACGTCAACACATTCCAATCCATTTATTATTCGACCTAAATTTAGGTTCGGCGGTGGTATTCCCTTATATGAAGTTTATATTAACAAGAATAGGAGAATGTGAACTGTCCTTATACGCGTCAGCTTCGTCAATCCCCGATCCTCTTACTTCACAGTTCGTGCACGGTCAATAGAAAATAGCCAACATTGGATAAAATGTAATCGGTATACTAATGTTATTTAGAAAACGAATGCGTTTAGCTTTATTTTCGGTGGCATTTTCTTAAAGAGCCGAATCTTGACACCACCTTAATTTCTACTTCCCGAAGCTTATTCCTGCTAGGGCCAGTTTTTCTTCCGATCGATGGTCAAGCATTGTACCGATTTAAAACACAGTTATCTGTAAAATCGGATTACCGAACGTTCAGCTGTTGAGAATTCGGTAAAACTTTACAGATCTCTGTAAAAAAATCTAAGTGCGTACAAAGCACTTTATTTCCATCATAGAATTCTTCTGCTGGATTACCGATGCCGATACTTTTACTGAGGGATAGAATAGTTGAACGACTCGGTTAAATTTCCAAATGACTAAGAATGTATGTATGAGTTTAATAAAAACCTTTTTAAATTCTTTCACATATAACGAACAATTCTGCAACTCAAAATTTAACAAAGACGAAGGCCTAGATTGGAATGTCGATCTGAGTTGCCGACTTTGGGATAGAGAGCTGAGAGATGTGAACTTTTCATTAGGGCTGAACTGCTTTTGTAAATAATTGGTCGATACGTTCTCGGAATTTCAATCTGTCTCTACAAAGCAAAGATTGTAGAGGCAACATTTCTTTACCAGACGATGAATTTTAAGAGCTGACTTATCAGCGGAATGTTTCGTTAGTAGATTTGCCCTTTTCGAAATTTTGGCCCTTGATTAACCTTTGAGTCAGCATCAAATTATTCTCAACTTTGTTTTGGACTGCTTCTCCACTCCGTGAATTTTATTTATAATTTACATGAATTCGGATTTCTTCGAAAAATTCTAATCCATGATTGAACCAAGGTTCGTTAACCATTTTTGGTGTTTCATAAGTGTATGTCTGATAAAATCTTTGCTTGACGAATCGATTCCAGAGAAAAGGAGATCTCCCGATGAACTTACAAGTCCTCGAGTTCCTCAAGTCCAGGCGGCAGATCCTAGAGATCTATGAAGCAGCATTCCAAGAACTATGTTCCAGTGAAACTCAAAAGCAGTAACATTTGCATTTAAAAACATGGACAAAAATTACCGATTTTTCATGGGTTAACCTTCACCCGCACTGGCACAACTACCTATGCAGCATCAATCATAGTAACCCATGAGTCAGCAGACAAAATTTGACAGCAGTCGAACTCTAACCGTGATGGCAAAAACAGCGAAGCAACTCCGTTCAGAAGGTGTTCACGTTCAAAGAATAGCACCCCACCGCGTCGAAAACGGACATCGTGCGGAACTTTGTGGACGCCGGATAAGCCCGTTCCGGCATCTAAAACATCTTGGCACTATTAGACCACAATCAGAGCATCGAAAGAAAGCCTGACTCCGGACGGCCGACGACCTTGAGCGACAAGAAGCGTCAATGGCTGCTGGAGAGGAAAACCGAGGGAAAAGTGGCTATATCGCTGCGTGCGCTTAGCCAGGAGTGAAAAAGTACCTGGCGAACATGAACATACATGTCAGGAAGCGGAAGTCACGTCCACTGGTTTCGGAGCTGTAGGCAATGACGCAGCGGCAGCGGCTGAATAAGATGGTCAACTCGATTTTCCCGGCGGATCGCGACGTGGCGGTGGTGATGGACGACGAGACCTATCTCACCCTGGATGGCAACGACTGGCAGGGCATTTTGTATTTTACTTCCCCACGAAGGAAGTGAGCTTATTTCATTTTTTTTATATCATTGAATTAGATGATTTCACATTTTGTATGACATAGATAAGGATAGTTAATCCATTGAGATCTACGATATGACAGGGAAAGAAAATAAAAAACAAGACGTAAGCGCTGGAAGACCTAATTTGCTGTTTTTTTCAGCTACAATTTCTATAGGAATGTGACTTAACCGTCGTTTGCCCTTACCCTGGTTAAACTGAATAGTTTTTTTTTATTTGTTGCAAGGCAAATAACCCTAGAATGTGAATATGACCATAATAAATACTCAGTTCCCGAGATAACTTAGTTGACATACAATTTTGTCGTTAAATTGAAAAGCGCTTATTGTTTATTCGAAATGGCATTCTTATGTGACACTCGGATGATAAACCTACATAACCACAGCTATAAATAAACATTCAGCAGGGATTACTCACCCACTTGAAACCGCCCGAACGGCAAAACCAACCTAACGTAGCTACTCTACACCTGGATTTCCACCGTCTTGAGTGCCATTGCCCGAATTCCGTTGAAAGCCTCCTCTAGGAATGGTTTAATCTTCGATTCGTCCGGGTGAAATCCCCTCTCATCGCCGGGAAGTTCCATTGTGATTGCAAGTGGAATTCGGGCGACGGCCAGCGCATAATCATCACTCGCACCTGCCGCTTCGTATAGCACTCTGGCCGCTCCGCCTACTCTGTACTTTACGTTGTGCGATCGTTCCATGGCAGACGCTCCGGCTCGGGCCACCGCCTCCATGTTTTTCCACTTTCGGGGAAGGTCTTTTTTGTAACCCCATGGGTAGAGTAACATTCGTCCGTAGGAATGCAGGGAAAGATATAGCTTTACTGTGTCGTTCTTCGATAGCAGTAGATCGCGAACAGCTTGCGTCTCCGGTTCAGAAAATGGCATAGGCCCGGCAAAGGTGTTAACGCATTCGTATCGAGAGGCACCTTTCTCTCCCCAGTGGAAGTTAAAGTTTCGATTTCCGTCCGTACCGGTGCAGCGTTTAAATGGGCGTCTCGTTTTGCGCCAATACTTGTTCGTTTTGAGTGAGTATTCATAGCCGTCCGGGTTGACGAGAGGCAGAATAATCCACGTGAGGTTACTCAGCAAATCACGATTTTCATTCACGTGCTGAACTAATCGGTTCATTATGTAGAGGGCAGTTGCTGGAGCAATCCATTCCCTGGCATGGATTCCAGCATCGATGAGTATTGCTTTGGATTGTTGTTGGCCGCTCGAAATGGTTACCGTTCGTAGAGGTCTTCCTTGGTACGATTTACCGACCATTGTGACGGTTACTAGATCTGAATATTTCCGTCCTAGGTAATCGATGTATTTATTAATTTCGTTATAATTCAGATATCTGCTGGTAAAGTCCTGCGAATCTGTTGAACGATACTGAGCATTTCGTTCCGATCGGGCTCTGTTTGAACAGTTAGAAATGTTTGAATTTTTAACATGGAATTCCAATCGATTGCGTAATAATTCTTTTCGAAACGAATATTCGTATTCATCTGGGACTAGCACGTGCGCTTCTTCATTGACATCGGTCGTAAGCATCCAGAAGTCCAGCGACTCATTATTCATACTAAGCAATCGCAAATATTGTGCTTGGCCTTCGGATTTCGGCACTACTCCATACAGTTTCGCTGCCCTGAAAAGCAGAATATAATCACATGTTGCAGCGGTTGTAAATCATATAGCAGTGGAAAACGGCGATAGCGGAACAGGTAAATTGAAAACTATTAACCTTACCTATTGCATGCTGAACTACTAACGGAGATTGTCATTTCGATACTGATAGCGTGGAGAAGTAGAAAAGCAAATCGAAACATTTTTCCGCGGCCGGTTTCGTTTGTACTGAGCTAAATTCGACTCATGAGCTATCATATATGAGCTTTAAAAGCTGTCAATTGCTATGGCAGCATGGATCGAGTGTTGGTGACGATCACGGATCGTTATTCAGATTGAACGTCTCACGGTATGGTGAGGGGTATTTATCACCGGTGCTGCCGCGGTTTGCGGTAGGAATAAATTTATTGGCAAAAGCTCTCGAATTAGGTAATGAACGATCGTGCAACGATCTGAATAGTTAATAAGCACAATGAGTGGCTTTAATGGCAAAAGGCGTGTGCCCAGCACGAGTGTGTATTTAGAACTGACAGTCACATTGGATTGGTGGGTGATATATTTGATTCAAACTATCGGCTATGACAACTTTGGAATAAAGACTGTTCCTCGTTATAATTAACAAAGATGAAATTGATTTCATTGCCTCAGTGCCAACATGTGCGCTTATTGAACAAAAGGGAAAAGCGTGACCATAAATATCAATTTATCAATTTCAAATTTGATTTTTCTCCAATGTTTAGAGCTCAATTCGTTGGACATTTCAACTGGATGTCCAGGTTATTAATTTATGCTCGATAACCCAATAACTGTTTCATCTAAACGATTCACAGCTTTCAAGGCAACACTGCTTCTCTGCTGTATAACAAAGTAGGCTTGGTTTTCAGCTCGATTCTTTGCATCAGGCACATCAATGTTGCCTGCTGAGCAGTTGATGAAGCATCTCACAAGAACACCATTTCGCAAACTAATTAATGTCTAACTTTGCTGACCTTCTCATAAATATTCGACGTTAGCACAGATAGTAAACATTTTTGTACCGTGCTGCACCGATATCCGGACACTTTATTTAAAATTAACTAGTTGACCCGGTGAACTTTGTTCCGCTTGATTCGATTTTATGATTCAAATAATTTCGTTCTTAAATCATAAAAATTTATTGTTTTAAAGTTACTTTAAGCCAGGCTTGGCTTGTTTGTCACTTCAATTTTTTTATCGTTCCTTCGCGATCAATACCAAAACCGCACGGGCACTCAAAAAATCGTGGTTCTCATAATGCTGGACGATATTTGTGAAAACAATCGCAATGAATTACTCTTTTGTCGTTGTGAAATGACAGAAATTCGGCGAAAACGAAATTAATCCGCTGGAAACGTCAACCGGCACTTCTCCATTGCCAATAGCCAATAGTTGATTCGAGAAAATCTCTGCAGACGTTCGTTTTGCAAGGCAACACGCATATTTGTCGTCAACTGTAGCTTCTTTACATATGGCCACAAACACGAAAGATTAAAGCAAGCGTTGATTTCTTCCGCTGATTTTATCGTGTACGAAGAAAAGCTCCTTAAATTGGGTAAAGAGAATTAGTTCAGAATTAAATTTATAAAAAATTATAAAGAGAGAAAGTTGGACAAATTTATAGGAAAAAATTAAAATTTCGAAAGTGATAGATTTTCAATACATTATGTATGTTTTTTTCCGTTTTAATCGAGTTATCCTTGACATGAATCGATGACGACGTTGATAGTCCACCTGTAATTGCGCAAGATAACAGGTTTCCTTATTGTTCTGTTGTTGTTGGTACAGATTATGCTGCATTCCAAATACTTTTTGAGCATTAATTATTAGACTTTGAATAAATTGTCTTTTTCGAGAAAGATCACTTAAGTGAAGCACGCTCACTTTGATAATTCCGGAGATATTTATGCAATCAGTTCAATCAATTTGGTAGCTGTGATATGCCTGAACTGTCAAAAAATCAAAACAATCCGAAGATGTACTTCGGTCTCTTTGCACTATTTTGACGTTCACAGCAAAAAAAAATAAATTTGCATGTCAGTTTACATCAGCTTTGTTTGGAAAATACATCAATATATTATCTTGTATTGCTTGAAATTTCTAAGTCTTGTTTATATTCATCGGTATGTTTATATTCATAGGAGGAAAAATCCGGTGATGGTAGTAAATTTAATGAATGATAAAATCGAGCATTATTTTAAGTTTATAAGTGCACGGGGTATTTTTAAATTGATTTTATAAAAAGAAATTTAATTCTGGCAGAGCTTGCATGAATTTAGTAACGTTTAAAATTACATGAGAAGTTTCCAATTCGATTATAAATAGAGAGTCATGTTTTTTTCAATTCATGCAATTTTATGTTTGAGTGTAATTTTGAATCTTTTTTATTGCTCCAAATATGCATGTAAATGCATGTAAATAAATTGAATTGTTTTTTTCTTAACTGTGATGTTTTGCACACCATTCACTGGCTGCGAAACTTGAGGCTCGCACCCCACCAACAGTTTGTGTCTACATTTCATGCGAAATGTCTCCCTATTTTTTGATAGCTTGATTAAAAACGAACTTTTTTGGTTATTTTCAATTATAAGCTGTTAGTATCCATTTGATTCTATATTATAAACATCATATGTATGCAGTAATAAGCCAACAATCAACAAAGTTCTAAGAGCAATAATTAATAACGCAAAAATTTTTAATCCATCGGTTGTTTCGTCGCCTGGAGAAATCGGTACAGAAATATCATATGATATCATATCATATGTAAAATATCAGCAAAATTCGTATTTAGATATTTTGTTCCCAAACATTCATGAGGATTTTTGTGTCAATGAATATTTGATACGTGAAACAATTAATATTGCAATTTAAAAGACTTCATTTATTTATTACAATCCACGATCGAACGACTACGAATATGAAGAAATCTTTGAATACTTACTTGCTTACTATATGGACCGCACCTGCGTAACGATATTTCCCCATAAAACTCGGTTGAGGGCTGCTTGTCTCCAGGCAATCTCACAAACATTAAAAATATATAATAAAAATTCAAACAAACATTAAAATTGTAAAACTTAAATCAAAACCACTCTGCCCCCTTGGCCACGCCTATGCTGAGTCAATGTTGGCTCCGAATAGGTCCTGACGTCGATAATATCCGAGAAGTGTCGACCTTTTCAGCGCTCCAATGTCGAACTTGCGGACCCTCAATAAGTTGGATACGAATGCGGATACTTCCCGAGAAATTTGAGGACTTACAGTTCCATGTTCCGAGTTTCCAATCGATAGTCCTTTTTCGTTGCCTGGGTCTATGCCGATTGGTCCTGTCCGTATTTACATCGTGTGCTTCCATTACTATTACTTTTACGGCTGGCTTGTAGACCCTGCACCAACCCCCTGTCTCGCAGGAGGACCATCGTGCACAACTCTGTTCAGAGTTACACGCTGGCACGAGGACGATCAACGGCCGCCCCTAACATGGAGAACAGACGCTCAGGTTGGTGAAGACATGGACTTTTACCTTGATAGCGGATACCGGGTTGGCTCGCTTTGACAGGGCTGCTTTCGGATATTTGTGGGATTTTGGAAGATACTCAACAGAGTTCAGCAACTGCTAAGCCCCCCCCCATTCTAGGCAGTCCCCACTGTCTGTCCGGGGATGCTTACTTAATTTGCATCTAAACTCTATATCTGGAGGACGTTCATGATCCACAACCTATAACCCACCGAAAGACACATATGTAACTCCAAATATCCAATATAGTTCAACAGGAATATCATTAATTTCAAAAATCGGAAGCAAAAGGCTCACAAAATTTACAATTTTTTTACAAAAATTAGGGTAACGGGATGCAATGTTAGTCTAGCTCCTTCATTCGGCCTATGTACCAAATATGTCATTATTTCGACGTTAATCAACAAAACCATGTTGCTATGAGGATGAACAGTTTATTTCAAAGCATTTGAGGTATTTTGAATCAATTTAAAGTTGTTCACTTCCACGTAATTTTCGATTTCCTCAACTTTTTAGACTCCATGACTTAACTGGTTATGCTGAACAGATTATCTACACGATCTTTGAATGATCTAAATTTGGCGAAATTGAACCTATGAACCGAATAATACAGCCAAGATGCACAGAGACTACCCAAGTAACAATTCAAATGCCAATTGGTTTTATTCATGTTTTATGGTAGTTTTATCAAAGCATTATGGAGATCATCTGGTTTTATCAGGGCATTTTCCAAGTTAAAGTGTTTTTAATTGATTCACAGTTCTTAAGAGTGATTTAAGAACACTTGAAGAAATCTTAATAAAACTACATCATTTATAATTCACCTTATAAGTAATTTTATAAGATACTTGAGTCCCCTCTCAAGACATCGATTCGCAACTTTCATAAAACCTGATAAAAGTTTTGAAAAAGTTTTATGACATTCTTCTTTAAGATAAATGTATCTTCAAAATGCTGCCATAAAACGCTCTTAGAACCATTTGGTTTCGAATAAGAGTACATACTCTTGAGAAAGAACATTATGTGAAAAATAAACAAACTGGACAATGGACGCCCATAGGTGAAAGAAAATATAAAATAGTGGATCGTTCATAGTCACACGTTATAAACTAACAGGTCACATAGTTAAAATAAAAATTATTTAACATGAAAAGCATAGACCCAATGTTAGGAATATTTTTTTTTCTAGGTTCCCTACTATGGCCTGTTGTATGGAAAGAGTAGTTAAAATGATGTTATTGGCAACATCTATTATCTATCTAGGGAAACTGCCCCCATATTAATCTCATTGTTCCTATATTCATCCCACGATGAATCAAACAATTGGGCAGTTTAAGGATCGGTTTCGTTTTCTAATAATGTTTGCTTACGTTGAACAACTACAACAAACATTACTAACTAATCCTGTCACGTGTATATCGTTTTATTTCAAGTAGGATGAATTGCAATGTGATGAGATTAATATAGGTACATCTTCCCTATATATATAAAAATGGATTTCTGTCTGTCTGTCTGTCTGTCTGTCTGACCCTAATAGACTCGAAAACTATCGAACCGATCGGCGTGAAATTTTGTATGCAGGGGTTTTTGAGGCCGAAAAAGGTTCTTATGATGATTTGAGACCCCTCCCTTTACTGGAAAGGGGGGCTCCCATACAAATGAAACACTCATTTCTACATAACTCAAGACCTAATCAAGTAAAAGAAACCAAATTTAGCATGTGTGAGTTTTTGAAGGCAAGAAAGGTTTCTGTGGTAGCTTGAGAACCCTCCCCGTCCTAAAAGGGGGAGGGGGCTCCCATACAAATAAAACACAATATTCTGCATAACTCCGGAACTAATCAAGCAAACGGAACGAAATTTAGCATGTGGTGGTTTTTAAAGACAAAAAAATGTTTCTATGTTGGTTTAAAACCCCTCTCCATTCTAAAAGGAGAGGGGGGGTGGTCTACGATACAAATGAAATACACTATTCTGCATGACTCGAGAACTAATCAAGCAAATGGAACCAAATTTAGTATGTGGTGGTTTTTGAAGACAACAAATTGTTCTATGTTGATTTGAGACCCCTCCCCTTTCTGAAAGGTGGGGAACCTATTCAAATGAAACGCAAATCCTTGCATAACTCGAGAACTAATAAGAGAAATGGAACCAAATTTCGCATGTGGAAGTTTTTGAAGGAGGGAAATGTTTCTGTGGTGATTTGAGACTCTTTCGTCATATGAGGAGGAAGGGGGGGGGGGGGTCTCTCATACATATGGAACACAAATTTCTGCATAACTCGAGAAATAATAAAGCAAATGGAGTAATATTTTATTATTAAATATGGAAAATGTGATTAAATGGTGGAAAAATATGGATTTTTTCAAAAAAGTTACGCCAAAAGTGCGAATTATTTTTTTTAACTTTTTTTTTCAATTCATCTACTTACTGTAAATGTAATTTATGTATTTTTTTTGGGTTAGCACATTTTAGATCAAAACTGCGACCAGTAGAGCCGGCCCCATCAAAATACAACGATTAAAAAATGGGGGCGACCCCGGCGTATTGGTTAACCTCCATACCTCTCACGCCTAAGTCACGAGTTCGAATCTCACCCCCGGAGAAGTTACGAAAATGCCCAAAAGTGGTGTTTGACTGACTACGACGGGAGATGAACCAGCCTGAGGCTGAAAATCTCGATAATCAAGACACAAAAAAAAAAAAAAAAACGATTAAAAAATTCAAAATACAACGATAAAAAATAAAAAAAAACATTTTTGTATATTATATGGATACACTTAAAATTGTAAAAAAGTTTTGATTGATTTGAGTAAAAACTACCCCTTGAAAAAAAATGTTCAAAAATTAGTTTTTTTTCTCGTTCTAACTGTATACCCGAGCAAAGGAAAATAACTAATTGATAACAAGTTTTATTATCTCGTTATCATCTGATAGGATAACTTAATTTGTTATCGTCTAGGCTGAATAAACAGCCAAAATAACAAAAATGATAACAACATTTAATTCTGTACATCACATGTTGATAACCTATTTTGTTATCATTGAAAACATGTTGATAACAAATCCTGCAATGTATATTATCTGTTTCAATAATAAAACTAGTTATCAATCAGCTACTGTCACTGACCGTTGATAACAGGTTATAAAATTAGTTATCATTTTGATATTATGCTGATATATTGATAACAGGATATCACCTGTTATCAGTACGCTGGTAGAATATCAAATTGATAACCAGATTTGTTATCTATCCCCTCTTAAATGTTTCTTCCAGCTCAAATACTTCATGAGTTATAATAAAAAATGTAATCGATTTTTGCATATTAGGCTGAGTCAAGGCACACATACCCTACAACTCTGCTTACAATCTGCAAAATTATTTGAATACTTGTGGTCAGCTCAATTTAGCAATCAATTCCGAATTGGAAGAGTATAATTTCAGAACAGAGAGTGAAATCAAATCATGTTCTTAAAAGGTTTTCAAATATGTCAGATGTTACTAGTTTGCAAAGTTTTTCCAATAAAATTTTTACGACGTTTTCAGCTGATGATCGCGATCTAGACTATTTTTATTTTTTTCTGCATTGCCAAATGACATAAGTGTTAGTCTAGTCAGTGTTGTTCAAAATATTCTTGCTAGTTGAAATAGTTTGATGCTGCGAAAGGTGCGGGACCTGAAGAAATCTCTCCAGTATATATTAGAAATCTAGCATTTGAACTAACTTCGCCTTTATTTTGGCAATCATATTTGTCACTTGATTCAGGTAAGTTTCCAAAATTTTGGAAAAACTCGTATTTAATACCTTTTTATAAATCAGGAAAAAAATCCGATATTCGCAATTGTCGTGGAATTGCTACGCGAGCAACACACAACCGTCTAAACAAGTTACAGCAACTTGATTATGACTAGAATGGGTCACATATAAGTAATCTCAACTCATTAGTTACAAATGTGGTACTAGGGTATTATGTCTAGCATCCCAAGGTTTTTAAAGTTATCGTCGATAGAAAACTGTTTAGCCAAGTATAAAAAGGTAATAACACATTTGCAGCCTGTATTTTCGAAGAACATTCAACTTCCACAAAATTGTTAGAGCTCGTGAACTATTCATTGAACGCAAGGGACAACGGCAATCATGTCGAAGCGCTATACACCAATTTTAGCAAGGCTTTCAACCGTATTGACATTCCTCTGTTAGTCTTCAAGTTCAAGAAAAAACAGGATTTGAAGATAGGTTTCTTAAATGGATACAACCGTACTTAAAAAATCAACAGAGCTGAAATCAATTCACAAACGGCTACGAAACCGATGTGACATCCACCAGTTGTCCACCGAAGTTGCAGTTCAATTACAGCGAAGCCACCAGGAGTGCAGGCCCAAGGAAGAATATCTGCAACAGCGGAAGGACAGGAGCAACAGGTGGAGACAGGTGAAGGGTTCTCGGAGAAAGTGCAAGGACGAGAGCCGAGGTAGGAGTAGAAATGAAGAAAGTGGGAGTTCGCGAAAAGAGACAGGAGAGGGAGTATCGAACGCGAGGTGTTTTCTTGGTTTACGGTTTGCCTTGAGTGTGTGCCGGCTTCAAGGCTTGAAGGCAGGGGTCTTATCAGTGCTGGAAATAACCATGCAACCATGCGTTTCAACTTTCGTTCCGGTAATTCAGCGTATTTTTTTCCCTTATTAGGAAGTGTATAAATATGACTAAAATATTTACCTCCACTTAGTAATTCAGAAAAAGCACCAAAAAATGAAAAAAGTGCCACTAAATTATTAGCCTGTACCAACAATAATGTGTGATCAGCACAAAAATTAGAATGAGCAATAAAGATGAGAAAGATCTTCGGATAATCTAAATGTGACCGGTAAATCTATCAAATCAGCAACAGCTATTAGTATATGTGCAATTAAATATGGCAGTATTTCCGCCAAATTATGTAATTTGAGCACTAAACTATTCGCATATGTCTTCAATTTTATTGATTTTCCCATAAAAACAGTAAAATGAGCAATGGATAAATAAATAACCATATAAATATCCATTGCTCATTTTACTGTTTTTATGGGAAAATCCAATAAAATTGAAAGACATATGCGAATAGTTTAGTGCTCAAATTACATAATTTGGCGGAAATACTGCCATATTTAATTGCACATATACTAATAGCTGTTGCTTTATTTGACAGATTTACCGGTCACAATTAGATTATCCGAAGATCTTTTCTCATCTTTTATTGCTCATTCCTAATTTTTTAATGCTGATCACACATTATTTGTTGGCACAGGCCTTAATAATTTAGTGGCACTTTTTTCATTTTTTATTGCTCAAATCTCTCTTTTAATTGATGATTAATTATGCTGCCGTATAAATATAGATTATTTTATTACTATCACCTTTATTCTCCTAAATATCACCAGCCATTGATTTGAAGATTTGGAACGAAGCATGAGCTACCCATTGGATGTCAGTTGCTGGTAAGTCAAATCCTGTAATCCCGCCTCCAGTCAACTCCAGCGTGAAGGCATACTTGAATCCACCGGCACCAACGGCATAATCATCGCTAACTCCGAACGCTGTGTACAGAATTTCCGCGCTGTTACCAACAATGTAATCAGGGCCACCAACGGCCAGGACGGCCGATCTTGCTCTCTCTCCCATGGCAATATGTTCAGCAGCATTTGAAACCGGAATGAAAGGCATCTCATAGCCAAATGGATACAGAATCATGTCCCCGAATGTATGCACGGCCAGGTAAAGAGTCAAATTGTTTCTATAGCGATTCATCAGCGCTACCAAAGCTTGGGTTTCATTTTCCGATAGAGCGTTCGGGCCAGGAAAGCTTTCAGAGCAAGCCTGAAGGATAATGATGGTTATTTTTTTAAAGCTATCATTCAAAAGCAACTTACCGAGCCACCGGAGTTCCACATGTAGTCGAAGTTACGGTTCAGGTCAATGCCAGTACATAAGATGGTAGCAGGGAATCGGTTCTTACGCCACATGCGGTTGGAAGTGTGAGAGAATTCGTAGCCATCTGGATTTGCTACTGGAACAATGACCCAATCGTTGACCAACATGTCCCCGTGCATATCGCTATGTTCAACTAATTCGTGAATCAAATACACAACCGACATAACTGCAGCCCATTCACTACAAGAACAAATTAATTCGTAATACAACCTGGGATTATGAATCCGAGAAATGTAGTTACCGAGCATGTATTCCGCCATCGACGAAAACAACAGGCTTCGATCCGCTGACCTGTCCGTTAGTGGTAGTGATAGTGATAGATTTGATTTCACGGTTTTCGTGAGTCATGCCAATTACTTCAACCGTTACGAGACCTGGATATTTGACAGCCAATTCGTCAATATAGTCATAGATCTCCTGAGTTCGCCAAAAGTGTTCAAAGTCGACTGTGCTTCGGCCGGATGCGGTTCGTGCTCTTCGGTACTCCTGATCATATTTCCGTTCAGCTTCAATCGTTCTGTGAAGTAAAACTTAATCGTTAATTATTCAGTTCTGACTTTTGCACTATTAAACTCATCACGTTTCCACATCCTCGATGATCAATTCGTGCATAATATGATTTGCTTTCAGGAAATTTTCGAATTTTTCCTGCAAATCGGGATGAATCATAATTCGTCGCCCAGAAGGTTCCCAAAAGTCTACACCGTCCACGTTTTCCCATTGCTTAAGCAGCAGCAGTTGTTCTCGAGCAGCAACCTGGATTTGGTACACTTTGTAGCTGAAATGGAAAATCAGTTAGGAAATTCCACGTTCTGCATTACAACACTTATGATAATTACTTCCTATACGACACCTGCTCGGCGGTGGCCCAAATGGCCAAAGCCAGCAGCACGAAAGCTACCATGCACTTCATTCTAACTATACGTTTGTACCTAATGTTTTACATCGGCTCTGATATTGATGTTTTATAGCTGAATTATAATCTTGGTACGTGTGGTATGTAGATAATATTTTGATTACCGAAAAACGTGATTGAATGGATCACATATTAGTGCTCGAGATTTGCATATTCTTATTTATAATATACATTCATATTTTCCAACATTTTCGGGTAGTTGAACAATAAACAATTCTGCTACAGGCAGGAGTTACCCATTGACCGTTTGAGATTTTGTTGGATTGACCCATCGGAACTCATTGTGTATACAGCTGTCCAAAAATTTCAATACTTTTCAAGCCGTCATAATCCCTGGGTTCATCATCGAAAAAATCTCTGAGAAAACCCAACCAGCTGTTTATTGTTATCAGTGTAGCTTATCTGATGATCAGTATCTCTTGTGTTGTGTTCTTATTCAAATAAATCATAAGTCTCGTTCGTGACGTTTTTATTGGAAATGACTTGTCTGGATTCAATTGCTGATCATCTTCCGAACAGCAACTGAAATATTCCCGTGTGTACACGCTTAGAAAAAAGTACCCAACGGAGCAGTTGGGCGTGGGAAGCCAGCGTTGGGTATAATTATGTCTACCTACCGTTTCGTACAAATTACTTACTTCTGGGTAGAATTTTACCCAGAAGTAAGTTACTTGCACCCAACGGTAGGTTAACATGATTATACCCAACGTTGACTTCCCACACTTAACTGCTCCGTTGGGTACTTTTTCCTGAGCGTGTATGAATATTTACCTTCTTGGAATTACAAGCGTACTGCCTATCACAATTAGGGGCCAGCCATATACCACGTTCAAGGTTTGGAGAAGGGGAGGTGGTTGGCAAGTATCCACTACGTTTCATACGTTATATTGAAAAATTATATGCAAGATTGTTCACGCAAAAGGAGGCCAAAGTAACAGTCTTAGTTTTATACCAGCCGTATAGCACTCCTTGTTTTGTCCACAAACACTTCCTCTATGCATCTTTAAAGCCGAAATGTGTACAAAGTGGCCCACTCTATAGACGGTTGTGAATACAAGTTATTAAAACCTTTAGAAGACCATAAAGATTTTGAAAATGTTCTAGTGAAAGATGTTATGACCTCTTGAGCACCTTCATAAAACCTATTGATTCCCATTAAAACTAGTATAGGGCCAGATGGCCACAGTTGTCAAACTTTACGGTGATATCGTGGTTGGTTTTTGTTGCTCTGCTTTGTTCTATTATCTGCTCTTCTGATTCATTGACCAGTAAATAATATCGAAGAAAAAAGTCCTAGTGTTGCGGGAAATTTTGTTTCATAGCAAAATATCCAAAAAAATTGAGTTGCTCCATATGATATGCGCATTAAATTTTATGGTGAATATTGGCACGATAATAGCTGAAAATCAAGGGGGGATCGCTCGGCACAATTTTCACCTGTGCTATTTTTTTTGAGTGTGTCAACAAGCGTTGCATTGTTCTGGGAGTTCCCGTAATGTACCGAAGGTGCCGATGTGCTGACAGCCCAGATTGTTATTTTCAGCTGAGTCTGGTTACCAGACGATGCATATTGGCAAGGTTGCTGGTTTCATATTTCTATAAGCTCAACTGTCAAAAGTGTGCCTCAGTGTGCCACACATGTGGTATGGATTGAAAATCGAAGTGCCGCTGTTATTGTCTAGTGTGTGAGACATCCTGTCTGGCACACTGTTATTAGCGACTTACCCTTGCCGAAAATACATGCGCCTCGGAGATTATGCAAGTTTACATTACCAAAAACAAAATAGAAACAACCTTTATCTAAAAGAATGCCAAAATCGGTCTTTGATTGCATTGAATTTAAAATTTGGTGTATTTATTTTTCCACATTTCAATTATTTCATATATTTCAATATGGCGATTGGATCACAGTTCTGCCAAAAAGCCAAATTTTCTTCACAATGGCTACTATAAAACTATTTAGCCATTTGGTAATTTTCCTAAATGCCAATTTGCCGTTTAATGCATTTACTGGAGGCAAAATGGTTTTAAAATGCTTTTCAACTGACCAGAATAAAATAATTCGAATCAGTCATAAAACGGCATTTCAAAACAGCATTTTACGAGTTCATGAAGTCAAAATAAATCCTAGGATAGGAATAAAAACGAACTTTAGAAGACAAGGTTTTAAGATCATTGTAAAGAAGCTGTGTAGGTTCTCACAAACCTGACTGCACTTTCAAACATTTTAGCACCTCTTACTGCCATAACAAAACCAAACTGATTTCCAGTGGCTTTCAAAAAACATTAATAAAGCTAAAACCTAATACAGATGGATGGTTTTGGAAATGTTACTTGGGAGGGGGTGTCAGGAATCAGTCAAATCCTATCCACGTGGCATATGGATGGCCCCTTAGCTTATTGCATTCTAGTTAAATGTTTATCAATATTCTGAGTTTGCCCGGCTTAAGACCTTTTTGCGTCATTTCATATAGAGGCATTCTTAGCGTGTATTCCAGCGCCCAGAAAATGCAAATGGCAATCAAACGTTTGAATAACATCTACACACTATCTTAAATTTCATGTAAATTTCTGTCCTCTGAGACCGACACATGCAAGTGTCCACAGGTAACCAATAAGCAGCTCCAAAGCGTCTTTACGGCAGCCTATCAAGCAATTAAGTCGCCTTTAATGTAATAAAAATGCCACTTTTGGCCCAATATAAGGCTGCTTTACTGCAATGCTATGATAAGGCCTCATTAATGCTATTTTGCATTCGAAATGCTTTTTACAGACTACACGCATTTAAATAACATTTAAAATCCAACTTTACAACAGATAGCATTTAAGATGCTGATATAATGCTTGTGTAAAGCTTGTAGCATTTTAAATGCAGATTTAGGGTTGATTTACTGCATATGCTGATGCTTATTGGTTTTCTGGGACCTCTAGCACATAAGAATGAGTTGAAAGAGATGAGAAAATAAATTCAATCGAACACATATTTTATCGAATTGCGTATTTGTCAGTTTCAGGACCGAATTTTACACGAAATTTTTCTTTTCGTTCCCCGACTTTTTACAAACAGGAATTATGTCTCGTGAAAAAATCATAATTTCTAAGTGTGTAGATGCTAGTTTTAGATCTAGATGTTGGAATGTTACAATAGATGAGACCGATAATACTGCGAGAGGAAAACATTAATTTCTCATCCATCATCCATGACGTGATCTATGCAGAACACACGAACAATAATCGTTAGTAAAATTATAAGAACCATTCGTAGAATTAAAAGTTTACATAAAATAACTGGCAGATCATATTCATCAATCCTCTGAATACTGCACATTTTCAAGAACATCGAATGCTTCTTGGATTATCTGACCAAGAGGGAGTATTGGCGCATTCGAAATCGAAGTTACTGAAGATAGCACTGGTTATTAAAGGGCGATACGGTCAAAATTTGGGCAATATCAACTTGACGTATTTCTTTCAATTTTACATTTAAAAAACCTGAACACCCCTCATTTTGAAGGTGTGTGTGTGTAGAATGTTGCTCCTATTTTGATTTTGGAATTCACTCTTCAGTTGTCAAAATGCCGTCCAAGCAAGAAGAGCAGCGTATCAAAATTTTGCTCGCGCATCGCGAAAATCCGAGCTACTCGCACGCAAAGTTGGCAAAATCGCTAAAAGTTGCCAAATCAACCGTTACAAATGTAATTAAAGTGTTTGGGGAACGTTTATCGACAGCCAGGAAGTCTGGATCGGGGGGAAATCGAAAACCGGAAGCCGCTGAGACGACAAAGAGAGTTGCCGGTAGTTTCAAGCGAAACCCTAACCTATCTCTCCAAGATGCCGCAAATAAGCTGGGTGTATCGTCTACAACCGTGCATCGAGCCAAAAAACGAGCCGGACTATCGACTTACAATCGCGATGATAAACAAAATACGACGGCCAAAGCGCGATCCCGGAGGCTGTACACGACGATGCTGACGAAGTTTGACTGCGTGGTAATGGACGACGAAACCTACGTCAAAGCCGACTACAAGCAGCTTCCGGGACAGGAGTTTTATACGGCAAAAGGAAGGGGAAAGGTAGCAGATATTTTCAAGCACACGAAACTATCAAGGTGCGCAAAGAAATATCTGGTTTGGCAAGCCATCTGTACCTGTGGCTTGAAAAGCAGCATTTTCATAGCTTCCGGGACTGTCAACCAAGAAATTTACGTGAAAGAGTGTTTGAATAAACGTCTGCTGCCTTTCCTGAAGAAACACGGTTGTTCCGTACTGTTTTGGCCGGATTTGGCATCTTGCCATTACGGTAAAAAGGCCATGGAGTGGTACGCCGCCAACAACGTGCAGGTGGTTCCCAAGGACAAGAACCCTTCCAACACGCCAGAGCTCCGCCCAATTGAGAAATACTGGGCTATTGTCAAGCGGAACCTAAAGAAGACCAAAAAAACTGCTAAGGACGAGCAGCAGTTCAAGGCAAACTGGCTTTCTGCGGCGAAGAAGGTGGACAAGGTGGCTGTACAAAATCTGATGGCAGGGGTCAAGCGTAAGGCCTGGCAATTCGGATTTGGAAAAGCGGAAGCCTAACTGAATATTTTTCCTGAATTTTATAGTAATTGAACTTGAAAAAGAAATTAAATTTGATTTTTTAAATAAACGATTTCACCGATTAACACGCGTTTTCCCTTGACCAAATTTTGACCGTATCACCCTTTAGAGCACCTCCTTAACAACCCGTGGATTTAATGAAACTAGTTTGAAAATGTATTTATTCCAATTGTTACTCTCCTCAAGGCAAGCTCAGTATATTCATTAGTTCCGTTTCCAATCGATTGTGTCTTATTCCCCCTTTCGAGATGCCCTGAGTGCTAAGTTTACACATTGATAACGCTTTCGAGGAGCGCTGCAGGTAAGAGAAGGATCGCCTTTGAACTTATGCAATGAAAAGTCCATTTCTATGGATCATCCGATTAAGGAAATAAATTATAATACATGGATTTGTTTATTTTATTATCAAAACGACGAAGCAACAAAATTCTAAATAATTTCTATTTACATGAAAACACACACAGAGTCAGACCAGGTTGTTGGCCTAGTACCCAGTTTTCTCAAACGAATCATAACAAAAAATGAAGCATTGATAACACAGACGAATTTAAATGTTATTTACCTGTATTTTGCTCATTCGGGAATATCAAATTGTTTAGATTTTGCTTAAAGTTCAGCAACCCATCTTATTGGCAAACTTGATCCATTGATTTTGTTTGGCCAAAGAGTCATTGAAACGCCTGGTTCATAAATTTCACACAAGTAGATTTCGTATGGCAGCTCTTAAAATGTAGTTCTCTGCCATAAATATAATAAGAATATTCGTCTTTTAACATTTTTTAACAAGATTTTAACATTTCAAGAGTCATTCTCAAAACATAAACATAAGGATTGTCAGTTGCAACAAAACGGGCTCTTTGTAAATTGACAGTTGAATAAATTTTGTATTGAAAGCAGATGACTTCTTATAAAAAATAACTAAAGGGTGTCCCACATCGAATTGTATCACAAAAAAAAAACGCTGTACAAAATTTGGGTAGAAGTAGTTTAGAGTATTTTTGTTATTGTTGTATTTTTACCGCTGTCTGTTTTTCGAAATTTTTGCAAGCACCTGGAAAATCCTCAACTCTCTCATCGGGACATTGGAAAACAACTCGGAATCGTGCAGTCAACGGTGACTCGTGAAACGTTAAAACGAAACTCTGAGTCTCGAACGGAAGGAGAAATGCGGTTAGAACGGGTGTTGTATTAGTGATCAGGATCACAAGCGTGTCGTGAAAGCGTATAAGCGGAGTTCTAATGCTTCGGTCAGGGATGTGGCCAAAAAGTTCAATTTGTCCAAGTATTTCCTCCAGAGAGCCAAGGACCAGGAGGGACTCCAAAGTGTGACGAACGGTAAAATACAGAGAGAAAGTCACGGGCCTGGAAACTGTGCACACAGATGCTGTTTCCTTCCAAGGATATCGCTGATTTCACCGCAATGCGTCATTTAGAACAACCCAAAACTGAATCCAGATGGTCGCCAACGTACACGACGCTTTTCGTGGTGGTCCGAGTGTATAAGCAATAGTCGTGTTTGAACGGGCAACATTAGGAATGCATCATGCAACTTGATATTCCAACAGTGGGAGCTCTGCTTTAATCGGTAATTGTTTCTGTAATTTGTACTCCCTGTTTGACGGAATAGCAGCTCCATCGGGAACAGCCACCTGTCTTAGAGATGGAAGCACCCGAAAAGCTGCATTGGGTATGAGCAGGGACTGCAAGGGCACGTCCAGGGGCTTAACGACCCCCCTCGAGATAAGGTGGTGAGAGCTCGAACTCCCCAGCACCCATCCCATCCAGGAGTGCCAACCGGCACATTAGGATCAATGCCAGTGAGATCCTAAATTACGGCATACTGGTCATAGCATCGAGTAAGGATATGACATTGATCAACGGATTGGACTTGACGCGCAGGGCTGGTAGTCGGGCTATTCTGCTTCCTCAGTATGGAAGAGTGACATTTTCCAGGAATGTTAAGCAGGCTAAAGGTGCGGCTGCCCCCGTCCCGGTAAAACCTTGGCAGACCTCCGGATACGTTAAAAGCTTGATTTTACATTCCTGACTAACGCCGATCCGGCTCTGAACTACAGAGGCCACCAGTGCCGAATTCGGAGGCCACTGCAAGAACCAGCAGTAGCAAGTCACAAGGGTTTCTGACCCAGCTGTTCACCCCGCAACGCAGCAGTAGCACAACTCGAGGTGATAGTGTTGGGAAGCAAAACACAGGTAGTCAGAAACCGGATTGACGAACTATATAAAGGACAGGCATTACGCTCACAAAGAAATCAAGCAGATGGTGACACGTGGCAAATCGCAGCAGTACGCGAGCAGGACGCTTTGGAGATGAGAGCAGAGACTGCCGAAAAGGTTCTTTAAGAAAACAGCCAAAAGGCATCAAATGAAGCACTAGAGACGCCGAAAAAATCCCAGAATCCACGGTCGGTGAAAAGGGGATACACCAGGAGAGGAGGACGAGAAGCAGAAAAAGCTCAAAAACGACGACCTAAGACAGTGAATGACGCACTGTCTGCAACCAGAAAGACAAAAAGAAGGCCTCGTCGGGAGCGAAGTAAGGGCGACGCTTTAAGTGTTGAGGTAAAAAGTGGAACAATATACG
Source organism: Aedes japonicus (assembly GCA_034211315.2). Taxonomy (NCBI): domain Eukaryota; kingdom Metazoa; phylum Arthropoda; class Insecta; order Diptera; family Culicidae; genus Aedes; species Aedes japonicus. The sequence goes on from JASCZW010005703.1 coordinate 83,993, forward strand.
CTGAACTCCTCCGAAAAGTGAGAGCTGATCCGAAGTTAAAGGAACTAAGGAAGAAGGTAGTGATAACCAGGCGCACCCAGAAAGGTGGGATGCTGTTTTAGCTGAAGAAAGATCCTGCCATTAAGAGCAAAGTCTTCAAGATGCTCGTCGAAAAGTCTCATGGTGAGCAGCCGATAGTTAGAGCTCTGTTACAGGAGACTGTGATCGAGTGCAAGGATCTGGACGAGATCACAACAGAAGACGATCTGAGGAGGGCGCTGAATGGGCATTACGGTCTTGGAGATGCACCAATGACAATCCGGCTGAGGAAGGCATATGGTGGCAGCCAACAAGCTGTTGGAGTTGGGTGGTTGGTGTGCTCACTGAGAGTCGTCCCACGAGTTCCAAAGGAATTGGAGAGATGCTTTAAGTGCATGGGTTTTGGTCACCAGGCAAGGAACTGCAAGGGCTGTGACTTATCTGATATGTGCAAGAAACGCGGGGAGAAGGGTCATTTGCAATAGGCTGCATAAGGAAACCGAATGCTTTGCAAAAAGGAAGGTAGATACTACCACATTACGGGGGCTAGAGATGCCCTGTATATAACAAAGCGACAGCAGGTAAAAAATAAACCTCAATCATTGCGACATAGCACAGCAACTGTTGTGGCGGTCAACAATAGAATCAAATTGTGCCGGCGTAATCATTGCGGTTCCGTATCGTGCTCTTCTGATAACGGAAACTGGGTTGCAGATAGAGCGGTGATGGATGCATTACAAGTGATGGGCAGATTCCCCATCTAGGAAGTAGTGTCCAGTTCATGCGAAGGGTTCGTGAGCAACGTGCAGTTGCTATGCATCACCAAGGTGGACCATGAAGCAGCTCCACCAGAAGCTGGATGCACTGACTAAAAAGCTCATTGGAAGAAGACCGGTCGTCATCGGAGGAGACTGCTTAGGTCAATGCTTAGGCTGTGGAGTGGGTCAACATATGTACCAACGTTCGAAGGTGCAGCCTGCTAGAGGAGCTCTGGTAAAGCTGGAAGTTACGCTATCAAAAGTATGTTCCGCCAGCACTTTTCGCAGAGCCGGTCGTGAATTCGTCATCGATGTTACCTTTTGCTGTCCGTCGCTGATGTCAAATATGAACTGGAAGGTGTTTGAGGAGTATACCCATAGCGACTATCTGGCGATCCGGTATAGCATCGGCCAGGGTAATCCTGTCGCAATACGAAGGACAAATAGTTTCGAGCGGAAGTGAAAGACGAAGGTCTTCGACAAGGAACTCTTTGTTGAGGCACTTCGGTTCGACAACGAACTCTCGGACCGAAACGTGGACGAGCTGACGAATACGTTAGTAATGGCAAGCGACGCAATCATGTCGAGGAAACTGGAGCCGAGTAACAAGCGGCGCCCAGCTTACCGGTGGAATCAGCAACTCAGCATCTTTCGCGTTAGTTGTCTCAGAGTCAGAATACGTCTCCAGAGAGCGAAAACCGTAGAAGACAGAGAGGTACATAGGGTGGTATTCCGAGTGGCCAGGACCGAATTAAAACTAGAGATAAGACTAAGCAAGATGAACTACTACGAGGAGCCGTGCCGAGCCCCCGATGTTAACCCCTGGGGTGCCGCGTACCTTATTGTTATGGCGAAGATCAAAGACCCATCAATGGCTGCAGAGATATGTCCAGCAAAACTGCGAGGAGCCGTGCCGAGCCCCCGATGTTAACCCCTGGGGTGCCGCGTACCTTATTGTTATGGCGAAGATCAAAGACCCATCAATGGCTGCAGAGATATGTCCAGCAAAACTGCAGGTTATCACAGATGGACTCTTCCTGACGCACGAGTTAACGACATGGTCACGTACACCGTACGGCGAGGAAGAGAGAAGTAATGTTGAGGGCATGCAAGTCTCGAACGAAGAGCTCATGGCCGAGGCGATAGGGCTTAAGGTGAGGAAGGCACCCGGACCGGATGAAATCCCTAACGTGGCACTAAAAGTAGCAATTCAGGCATTCCAGCAAATGTTCAGAGCTCTGCTACAGAAATGTCTAGAGGAAGGCCATTTCCCGGACAGGTGGAAGATATAGAAATAAGTGTTGTTGCTGAAGCCAGGAAAGCCTCCGGTGGTTCCAGCATCGTATTGGCCAATATGCCTATTGGATACGTTTGGGAACCTCTTGGAGAGGATCATCCTCAACAGGCTGACAAAATTTACTGAAAGCAAGCATGGGCTCGAGGAAGCAAATCGGACAGTGGTCGAGACAGGCGTAAAGGCGTCCAAACAGAAGCGGAGAGACGATCGATACTGCGCTATTGTAGCGATCGACGTTAAGAACGCCTTCAATAGTGCCAGCTGGGAGGCTATTGCCGAGTCGCTGCACAGAATGAGGGTCACTGATTACCTGTGCAGAATTCTAAAGAGTTACTTTCAGAACTGGGTGCTGATCTACGAGATCTTCGTGGGCGGAAATTGGTGGATATTACGGCGGGAGTTCCAAAAGGTTCCATCCTTGGCCCAACACTTTGGAACGGGTTGTACATCGGGGTGCTAACAATGAAGCTTCCCAAAAGACGATGACATCGTATACGACAATACGACGTAATACGACGTATTGTGGATGACATCGTATTATCGGTTAAATGCGAAACACTGGAAAAAGTGGAATTGCTGGTGACCGAAGCAATCGGCATCGTTGAAAACTGGATGCAGGGGTCGAAGAGGTAGATAGCTCACCACAAAACGGAGGTGCTGTTGGTCAGCAACTGCAAAGGGGTACAGCGACCAGAAATCGTCATCGGGGGCATGCCATAGCTTCGAAGCGCATGCTGAAGTATCTGGTTGTGATGTTCGATGACCGGCTAAATTACAACCGCCACCTAGATTATACCTGTGGGAAGGTGGTGAAGGCGGAGGCGAACCATATCGGATAGTTTAGATCTGTCATCATACTTAGATACGGATGTCCAGCCTGGATCGCAGCGCTGGAAATCAAGCAAAACCAGGCGAAGTTGAGCAGTAGGTTCAGGCTCATGGCCATGAGAGTCGTGAGTACGTACAGAACTATTTCACTCGTGGAGGACAGTGAATGTTATCAGCGGAGAAATATCAAAGGAGTTCGAAAGCTGGTGTAAGCGGAGTCGATGGCCAAATGGCAACGAGATTGGGACACGGGGGAGAGCGGTCGTTGGACGCACCTGCTCATACCGGATTTGTTGATCTGGATAAAGAGGAAGCACGGAGAGGTAAACTTCTACATTACGCAGTTTCTGTCTGGCCATGGATGGTTGCATCAGGCAATACTTGCATCGATTCGGATACGCAGCATCACCCTTTTGCCCGAAGTGTGCAGACGTCCAATAGACACCGAAGTACGTGGTTTTTGACTGCCCAGGAGCATTGCGAAGCAAGATGCTTGCCATCACCGGGGCAGATAGCAGTCCAGTTAATGTCGTCTATAGAATGTGTCGTGACGAAAGTGCTTGGAATGCGATCAATGGAGCTATTACCCAAATCATGTCGGTTCTACAAAATGGCAGGAGAATCAAGAAGTGAGAAGTTGAGTGGAGTAGCGGGTTGTCGTTCCCGGATGATGTTCCAACGCCGGGGATCTCTCCGTCATTGTATGGTAGATGCGCGGTCGAGGAGAACTCGTGTCGATTCCGTCAGTATGTGGGAGCTAAATAGCTCACCGTCGTTCGCTTCCGAGTATCCAAAGTGGGTAATCCTCCGTCGGAGATTCTATGTCGGGGACTACTCAATTCGATGACGTTGAAGATAGGAGCTAAGTGGCTCAACCAAGTGAGGCTAGAGCAAAATGGTTGTGGCAAGTAGTAGGAGCTAAATGGCTCTATTGTAGCCAAATAGCCAAGACCCTCCACAAAGTAATACCAAAGGGCAGTCCCGAGGGGGGTTCCGATTGTGTAACAAGGAAACGGGTTTTAGTGGGATAAGAAGTCGGCCTTTTTTCAAAAGTCGACCCTGACCACACTCTAACACAGTGCACGATGACCAAGTGCAGGCCTCTGTGGTAGGTCAGTCCTTTAGGATTTCCTAAACCTTGTATAAAAACACACACACACAAATTTCACCGGGAAAAAGGAAACACCAATTAACTTCTGTATTATAATGTCATCTGCATTGTCTTAAACATCACCAGCCATTGATTTGTAGATTTGGAAAGAAGCATGAGCCACCCGTTGGATGTCTGCCGCTGGTAGGTCAAAGCCTTGATTGCCACCTCCAGTCAGCTCCAGCGTGAAGGCATACTTAAATCCACCACCACCAACAGCATAATCATCGCTGGCTCCGAAAGCAGTGTAGAGAATCTCCGCGCTGTTTCCAACAGTATAATTGGGACCACCAACGGCTAGAACGGCAGTTCTAGCTTTCTCTCCCATGGCGATATGGGCAGCAGCGTTGGAAACCGGAATGAAAGGCCATGCATAGCCAAATGGATACAAAATCAGATCCCCGTAGGTGTGCACGGTTAGGTAGAGGCTCAAACTGTTTCTATAGCGGTTCATCAGAGACACCAACGTTTGAGTTTCTTGTTCAGATGTTGGGCTAGCGCCAGGATAGGTATCAGAGCAAGCCTGAATGATAATGAAGTTACATAGTTAGATATTTTTCCAAAACGATGATTCAAAAGCGACTTACATTGCTACTGGATCTCCATTCATACTCGAAGTTGCGGTTTAGATCAACACCAGTACATAAGATGGTAGCAGGGAATCGGTTCTTACGCCACATGCGGTTGGAAGTGTGAGAGAATTCGTAGCCATCTGGATTGGCAACTGGAACAATGACCCAATCGTTGACCAACATGTCCCCGTGCATATCGCTATGTTCAACTAATTCGTGAATCAGATACACAACCGACATAACTGCGGCCCATTCACTACAAAAACAAATTGTATTGTTAAACGGGACTACAAAGAGTCGCAGGAAAAATAGTTACCGAGCATGAATTCCGCCATCGACGAAAACAACAGGCTTCGATCCGCTGACCTGTCCGTTAGTGGTAGTGATAGTGATAGATTTGATTTCACGGTTTTCGTGAGTCATGCCAACGACTTCAACCGTTACGAGACCGGGATATTTGGCAGCCAATTCGTCCATATAGTCATAGATCTCCTGGACTCTCCAGAAGTGTTCAAAGTCGACTGTGCTTCGGCCGGATGCGGCTCGTGCCCTTCGGTACTCCTGATCATATTTTCGTTCAGCTTCAATCGTTCTGTGAAGTAAAACGCAATCTTCAATTATACAATTCTGCGTTTTGCACCATCAAACTCATTACGTTTCGACATCCTCGATGATCAATTCGTGCATAATATGATTTGCTTTAACGAAATTTTCGAATTTTTCCTGCAAATCGGGATGAATCATAACTCGTCGTCCGGATGGATCCCAAAAGTCTACACCGTCCACGTTTTCCCATTGCTTAAGCAGCAGCAGTTGTTCTCGAGCAGCGACCTGGATCTGGTACACTTTGTAGCTGCAATAGAAGATACAATCAGGAATTCCACTATTTACGTCATCACTCTTATGGTAATTACTTCCTATACGACACCTGCTCGGCGGTGGCCCAAATGGCCAAAGCCAGCAGCACGAAAGTTACCATGAACTTCATTCTAACTCTACGTCTGTACGGGAGGTTTTACATTGGCTTCTGTATTGAGTATCGTTTGATGTTTTATAGCTGAACTTTAATCTCGGACGTGTGGTATGTAGATAATATTTTGATTACCGAAAAACGTGATTGAATGAATCACATAATAGGGATCAATGGAGGTCACATTGTTACAGAATCAAAGTTCCCGATAGCAAAACAACTAACAGAATTGCCACATGTAAGATTTAAATTATGGTCGTGGGGAATTATTTCAAATGATCATATTGACACATCTGGACTCTTCATGAATCTTTTTGTTTGAAAATTCCAATACTTTTCAAGCAGTCATAATCCCAATGCTGGTCATCAAGAAATCTCTGAGAAAACCCAATCAGTCGGTTATCGCTATCAGTGGCTAGTATCTAATGATCTCGTTTGTTTGCATTGTACTCTCCATCAAATGACTTATCAGGCCCATTCATGACGATTTTATTGAAACGCTCTGTCTGGATTCAAGTATAGTATATGTTTACACACCAATAATGAACATGCAGATTATTATGTGAATTCAGCGACATTCCGAAATTGGCACTTTGGCTTTGAAACTCTTAGGCTTCCATTGAATTTTTAGATGCTGTAAGAAATTGATAAATTGACAACATTCAAATGATTCCAACATGGTTTCTTAAATCAACCCTACTTTAAATTAATTGGCCGCACATGGATTTCGACAGACGGAGAACTATGTATTGGATTCTGAAGTATCGCTCAAAACACGGAGGCACGGAGTAGTATCGATGAACAGAAGATTGAAATATAAAGCATTGAGTGTATAACCAATACAAGATGTAGTAGATGTTACGTCATCGCAGGAGCTAGTGTTTTTGAATGCAATCTTTGCCTATTTTACCAAAATTAGATAATCAACAGATCATAAAAGCATAACACTGTACATTGCTCGTGACTCAGAGCACTTCCACGTAATCTTACATCAACGCAATCGACGTTCAAGATAATTACTTACGGTTTTAGCACAACACATCAGGCATCTGGCTTTACAGGGTGTTTCACAATAAAAGTCACTAAGGCAGAACAAGATTACAGCAAAACAAGTCAACCAAATCATGTTTTTGAAATAAAAAATATTAATTCGATTAAAATCTCTTACCTATTTCCTAAATAGCTTTGCGCGTTCCATAAATCCTTCCTGAAGCAAGTAGCCTGTTCATTGAAGTAGGAGACATTTGGAATTGTTAGGCCCATTAACGGCCAGTTATGGCTGAATTTCATCTACTTTGCACCGGTACACACTTGTTCATTTTCAGTTTTACTGGTAGTTCGTCTGGCATCTCCATTCTAACGAACATGAATAATTCTAGTTTCCTTGAACCGTTGAAAGGTAGGAAAGAAAAAACGCTACTGTGACAAAACTTTGAACTGTTTAGGGTGAAACGGGACCCTTTTTCTCCATATGAATTATAGGTTAGGTTAATTATCACTTCACGTTTTCCAGACTAAAAATCAAAAACAAAACTAAACAGACTACGCTCAAATTGCTAACCATTGTATGCTCAAGTGGCGCAATCGATTTTTGAAAATTTCACGCCTGAATTCCTAGTAGTTTTTGAGGCTTGTGTTTAGAAAACTGCGAAGTGATAGGAACTTGATCCCGTATGTCTTTTAGGCTGTTGAATATCTGACAAGGTCTGCGCTTTTTCTTATGTAATTTTAAAACTTGCTTCCGCCTGGCCCCATAGAAGGCTAATAAACATATGTAAAAATAACAAAAAAAAAAAAAAAAACGGGATGACTTATTCATTTTCAGCGATAAGCTGTCAAAAGGATACACTCAAAATGGGTATCATCAGTTTCGCTGTTAAAATTACACAGTTGAAATAAATCAGGAATGAAAAATGGTGACACCTATTGTGTGACACCGTTTAGATGTATTAACGTTTGAGATTATATGATCCGGAAGCAATTGCGCAGAATCCACTCCGAGTATAATTGTATATAAAAACAAAACACGATTGCAAAATCGCATTCTTTAATTGCTGTTTTGCGGCATACATGACTATACATTATTGACCTATTTTTATAAGGTGGTGAAGTACTGACTAAAATTAATAATGAAATATTGTGTGTGTAGACCATCTATAAAAAAAGTCATAATCTAAATTCAATCCAAATCCAATCCAAGTCAATCCAAATCCAATCCAAATCCAATCCAACCAATCCAAGTCCAATCCAATCCAATCCAAATCCAATCCAAATCCAATCCAAATCCAATCCAGATCCAATCCAAATCCAATCCAAATCCAATCCAAATCCAATCCAAATCCAATCCAAATCCAATCCAAATCAATCCAAATCCAATCCAAATCCAATCCAAATCCAATCCAAATCCAATCCAACCAATCCAAATCCAATCCAAATCCAATCCAACCAATCCAAATCCAATCCAAATCCAATCCAAATCCAATCCAAATCCAATCCAAATCCAATCCAAATCCAATCCAAATCCAATCCAAATCCAATCCAAATCCAATCCAAATCCAATCCAAATCCAATCCAAATCCAATCCAAATCCAATCCAAATCCAATCCAAATCCAATCCAAATCCAATCCAAATCAATCCAAATCCAATCCAAATCCAATCCAAATCCAATCCAAATCCAATCCAAATCCAATCCAAATCCAATCCAAATCCAATCCAAATCAATCCAAATCCAATCCAAATCCAATCCAAATCCAATCCAAATCCAATCCAAATCAATCCAAATCCAATCCAAATCCAATCCAAATCCAATCCAAATCCAATCCAAATCCAATCCAAATCCAATCCAAATCCAATCCAAATCCAATCCAAATCCAATCCAAATCCAATCCAAATCAATCCAAATCCAATCAAATCCAATCCAAATCAATCCAAATCCAATCCAAATCCAATCCAAATCCAATCCAAATCCAATCCAAATCCAATCAAATCCAATCCAAATCCAATCCAAATCCAATCCAAATCCAATCCAAATCCAATCCAAATCCAATCCAAATCCAATCCAAATCCAATCCAAATCCAATCCAAATCCAATCCAACCAATCCAAATCCAATCCAAATCCAATCCAAATCCAATCCAAATCCAATCCAAATCCAATCCAAATCCAATCCAAATCCAATCCAAATCCAATCCAAATCCAATCCAAATCCAATCCAAATCCAATCCAAATCCAATCCAAATCCAATCCAAATCCAATCCAAATCCAATCCAAATCAATCCAAATCCAATCCAAATCCAATCCAAATCCAATCCAAATCCAATCCAAAACAGATTGTAAATAAAAGATATAGGTTTTTTGTCTCTATGGGAACGTTCATTAATTACGTCACGCAAAAATTGACTTTTTTTAACCCCCCCTCCCCCCCTTGTCACGTTTTTTGTATGGACAACCAAATTTTTTTGTATGGATCGTCACGTTTTTCCAAACCCCCCTCCCCCCTTACTGCGTGACATAATTAATGAACCTTCCCTATCACATAACAAATATATTTCGCTTTTAGCGTAGTGTTTACGGATAACGATGGCATTATGTGACGGTGCGTTATCGTGGGGCAAGATTCACGAGTTGTTTGCCCACAAATTTGGCCTTTTTTGTGAATTGATTCACGTAAACATCGCATAACGCCTAAATAATACTTCTTTTTGACGGTCTGGCGGAAGAAATTCTTGATACCCAAATACCCTTGTAATCCATGAAAACTGTGAGTATCGCCGCTAGATGTCAAATACAGTAGTAGAAGTTCTGAGGTGCAACTTTAAATTAAATGATGAAATGCTGAAAAACAAGTTGAGCCTTTGATGCTCTTAAATGGTTTTGGAATGCAAAAATGATTCCAAAGCATGCTGAAATTGTAAGCTCAATGAGAATGAAATTATTGTTTTCACATAAACTTGTTTTTCAGAATGTAAACAAAGGCGCAGTGAAAATAAGCTGTCTTATGTCATTTGGTTTCGTGTAGTTTTGTGTAGCAATCGTGCTTATTCTTTCTGGTACACCATTTAGGAAGGCACAACAACGAGGTTTTGAATAAACTGCTGTCTGGTGGTAGCCAGTTGGCACCTAGCAGTGGCTAAACGGGCTAAACAGCCTAGCGACTGGAGAAGGGCGCGCGGGCGGTGAGGTGCAACGACTATGAGTCAAACAAACAGATCATACAGAAGTCTGAGAAGATGTCTTAACTTCACGCTCACTATCTAAAATTCGTCTATTTCTGGATGAACAGTTTGATTTTTTCAGCTGAGGTTTTGTTTGATTGGCATTTATCTTATAAACCTCACCGTTGCATATTCTCGTCAGTTGGCAGCCAGCGGCTATGAAATAGTTGCAGTTTGCCTTTCATTCGTCGCATGCCTAAACAATGGCATGGAATTCTAAACGATTACTATATTATTCCATAGCGCAGATATATAGAATCGTCTTGCATGCTTACGGCAAAGGTGGCATGCTAAATGAAAATTAAAAAAATGATGATGGTCACGAAAAATTGAGTCCATTAATTATGTCACGCAAAAAGTGACTTTTTATAAATCCCCATTGTAACGTTTTTTGTATTGACCTTCAAATTTTTTTGTATGGATTGTCTCGTTTTTCCAAACCCCCTCTCCCCCTAACTGCGTATCATATTTAATGGACCTATTTTTTTGTTAATTTCCTTGATTATCGAGATTTTCAGCCCTGGGCTGGTTCATCTCCCGTCGTAGTCACTCAAATACCTTATGGGTATTTTTGTAACTTGTACGGGGGCGAGATTCTATTGCGCATTTAAGATGTTGAGCGATATGAAGAACAATTTATGGTTCTAAGTGGCCATTACATGGTCTTTTGGAAGTTCCGGAACATCCGTAAAATTTTTTAACTCAGCAATTTCATTCCAAAAAGGTTAAGTGGATCATACAATCTCACAATATGGTAGGGTTGTTCCACATCGGAAAATATAGAATTGATTTTTTTTATCATTAGGGTGGTCCATTTTGAGATAGGGAGGTCCAATGAACGAAATATTAGAAATTATATATTTCATATAATTATAACTTTAATCACTTAATTGTAACCACTGGACTGATTTTCATTTCTTTATGATTCTTCAGCATATTGGCAGCTTAAACCTCTTTGGAGTCTTCCGATTCCCGTGTTTCTAAGGCCAGGCACTTCTGGTTGGTCAAATATCAAGTTCTTTTCGTACCCGTCGACATTTTCCCATTTTAACTCCTCAACTTTCCGTTGCGGTTTTTTTCATCGACGATTATAATTTAACCGAAAACATTTTCAAATACCTTCATTTTTGACATATTTTTTGTCTCAAGGTAGCATGACATAATTGTGTTGCGCGTTGTTTTGTTATTTTGCTATCTTTTTAACCCCATATTTTGCAAAAAAAAGTTTGTTTAGTTCTTTTTTTGCTTCATGATGGTTTTCCTGAAACTTTTTAAATTCTTTTCTATACTGGAGCATAAAACTAGCCGAAAAGCTGATAATTGCGTAACTTGTTTATGTTCCGTCAGTTTAGAACGAAAATGATGCACAACTTTTTAGATTTTCCGGATCTTCGGATTATTTGGAGCACTATGCAGTGGCCAGTCGAAATCAATCGAAATGTAGCATGATGAAATTTGCCAAATTCGAATCTAGCCACTTGCCTCGGAGAAGCCGGAACAAACATCAACCCGAATATGGCCAATGTGATTTTGAACGTTTTATATCATCACCATTGGACTTATTTTTGAATTCTCATGTAATTTGAAGTGTTACATGACGGGTTTGACTTAAGTCAGAAATTGGCCACTTTCCTGGGGGTGTCTCCGGAACCAGTGAACCGATTCCAATAAAATTTAAAATCGATGCCTGGGACGACAGTACTCAAATCGGTTCAGTATATAAACTTTCCTTTGTAAAAAGGGTAAACCACAGGTAAAAGATTTATATGGGTTTTCCAGACATTCCATGACTCTGTCATTATGGAATCGTGTTTGCGCAAGTTTGTGGAAAGCTGGCAAAAAATCTTTGAAATAGACCCACTGTGGTGTATGTGCGCGTGTGTGCTCACATTTGCAAAATTTTCATAAAATTTTGGAAAAAAGAAATTTCAAATAGTGTACAAAATAACAAAAATATATTTATTGTAAAATGAGTGATTTTTCGACTTTTCCCGCTTTGGAATCACTGTGCGTCGGCCCACTACTCGAAGCGATCGTTGGAGGAGATTGAGCGGCTGAATTTCGATGTGGTACCGAAGTCGGTGAACCCACCCAACGTCGCCCAGCTGCGTCCCATCGAGAATTTCTGGGCCAACCTGAAGCGTAAGATCTACTTCAACCATTTTGTCGTAAAAACTGAGGAGGAATTGATAAATAAAACGAAAAAAGAACTCAAAAACATGCCTACACGTATGTTTGCGTCCGCCATGGCGAATGTTCCGGTAAACTGCCGGAAGGCCGCTTGCAAGGGCGGAGAATTGTTTTTCGAGTAAGCTTAAATAATTACCTTCCATGGGAAACTTATCAAAAGCAATTAGTTTTCTTAGCTTTTTTTTTTTTTATCAAAAGTCCATTTTTTTAATGCAAACGTTATTGGACAAAATAAATCATACACTTGGCCAGAAACCTTATGATGTGTTATTTTATTCTCAATTTGACAAATAGATCTGTGGCATATATAGGAAAATTTTACTACTGTGTGCTTGATACGAAGGCCAAGACGTCAATCATAAAAAAAAATTATCTTTTTTTGCCAGATTAGTTTTTACCTTAAAGTCGATCTTTTTTTTTTGTTCGAAATAAATCATACACTTCATAAAAAAGATTCCTCGATGATAATACTATGCCCCGTAGAGTTGCTGATTTTGTCTGAAGAGATATTTGGAGCACATGCATCTGTAATAATTTACTTGGGCGGTTCAGAAAACAGATTGAACTAATGAGCTTACTAATATAAAGCGAATATATTTGATCAATTAATACGGATAAAATAGAGTAGTTTCTCGAGGGGAAGAGGTTCTCCATGTTTCCCTATCCTTTGATTTGCGCAGAATTGTGTACCCTATGTCTATTTCGCTTTAGTGTTAAATTTCAGATTTAGCGGTAAAATGCTATTTCCTCCAGTTTACGGTAGCTCCCATATGCCAAGACCATCAACATCATCGTTGAGGTTGCGTCTGTGCAAATAAATTGATAAGCGCTGTCTTTGAATGTGATTTTATTGATGAACTAGAAGATAAGCTATCGGTTGCATATTCACCTGGATTGTATTATGCGAAAGGTAACACGAAGAAGACGCACGAAAGAAACACGTGAATGCAAAGTGCTGGACTGTTTAAACTTGAATGACCCTGTTTACTTTACAAAAATGTTCAGGATATTATGTGGACAATTCAAATTAACATGTACTTGGCACTTGCGAAAAATATTCCATTCAAGTTTCTCAACAGCCTGAATGTTTGGATGCAATATTTCAGATTTTACCTCTCGTTTGGAACTGTATTCAGGTGTACGAATTTGAAAGAAATCCACTCTTCTCGTTCAAATTGCGACGAATTGAGAATATGTGTTTTTCCCTGCTGTGGGGAATCCACCTGGTGATCGCTCAATTCTCCACTGAGTACGAGGGGTCGATGAGATGCGCGCGGCTCGGTCGATCTAATAATATTTGCGAGCTAACAAAGCAAATGCTATAAAAGCCCAATAAACCGGTTGTTTTGTGTCGAAGTTGGAAGTCGAGCAATCTGTTGGTTGCGGCTAAGTTTATCAGTTGGCCGTACGCTCTCATTCTATTAGGATGATACAGATATTCGGTGCAGTTTGGCTGCTAGCCACTCTGGCGGCTTCTGCTGTCAGTGCCAGTGATGTCTTGTTTAAAAAGTAAGAGAGATTAGTGTCATTCTGTGAAATAGTTGGTGACATTCTATTTTTCAGCTATAAATTGTACGATGTGCAACCGTCAACACGTGCTGAGTTGGAACTGCTTCACCGGGTGAGCAGTAAGTTCGATTTAGATTTCTGGAGTCCACCTGGTCTTGATCGAAGCTCATCAGTGATGGTTAGTCCTTGGAATGATGATTTCTTCACGGCGTACTTGAGCGAGCACAATGTCACGCATCGGATTTTATACGACGATGTTCAAAGTGTGATTGATCGTGAACATGTTTCGAACCAAAACCATGCTCGCAAGCGACGCAGCGTTAAGCAGACAGATAGACAAACTAGTTTTGATTACTTCTGGACTATGGACGAAATCTATCAGTACTTGGACTACCTGGCGTTGGAGTATCCGAATTTAGTACGTCTGAAGGATTACGGAAAAACATACGAAGGTCGTCCAATAAAGGTCATTACTATCAGCGCTGATGGAATTGTGAATGATGCTCGTCCAATTGTGCTCATTGATGGCGGCATTCACGCTAGGGAATGGGCAGGACACATGGCTGTACTCTATCTGATCCATCAATTGGTGGAGCGTTCAGCGGAGAACATGGACCTGTTGAGAAACACCAACTGGGTAATCATGCCGGTGGCCAATCCAGATGGCTATGTTTATGCGCATGAAAAGAATCGAGCTTGGAGAAAAAATAGAACCCCAGTCAACCTGCTCTGTACTGGAACGGATTTGAACAGAAACTTTCCATTCCGGTGGAAGTATTATGACAGTGTAAGTATCGCTTTTGTCTGCAAATAGTTGTTAGCAAAATCGAACCCCAGTACTGCTTGTAGGAATGTTCATCAGGATATGCTGGTCCCACACCTGGCTCAGAGTTGGAAACCAGAGCCATCATGTTGATGATGGCGAACTATGTGAAAGCCACCAAGGTCTATTTGGCGGTGCATTCATGCGGAGACTACATCCTATATCCGTATGGGTACGACTATGTAGAGGCACCGAATAAGGCTCAGTTGGAGAAACTGGGAAACGAAGCCGCTGCGGCCGTTAATGCGATCGGAGGACCCACATATGATGTTGGAAGTGCAGCTTTCTTGCTATATCCGGCCAACGGCAGTGATGACTTCATCTACGGTAGCTACGGCGTTGAGTACGTCTACACGCTGGAACTGTCATGTGGTAAAACGGGAGGTTCAGGGTTCGTTATCAGTGTTGCAGAAATGCAAAAAATCAACAAGGAAGCATTTGAGATGTTCAAAGTTTTTGGCCATTTTGCCGGGGAACAACAAATTACCCCATTAAGTACTAGTCGTAAAAATCATACGGCCCTGTAAGCCTTATCGGAATTGAATTGATCAATAAATCGCGAATGAATAAACAATACTTTCAATGCGTTCTTATCGGACCGGAGTCAATCCGGTGTCCAAAATAATCGATTTCGCTGATAAGTCACGTCATCCATGTCATCCTACTTCACTCGGTTCACTCGAACGGTCGTTAGTCGGTACATGAAGTTCTACTGGGCAAGATGAAACTGTGTCTACCGGTTTTGGGATGCGTGCTTCTGGCTCTAGCGGCCGGAACTTACGGGATAAAGTTTACCGAGTAAGATAGACCGAGTGCATCGCAGTGGAACTGTTTATTCTTTTGATTAATTTTTGGCTCTTGTTTGCAGATTTCAGCTGTATGTGATTATTCCAGAAACGCGCGAGCAACTGGACCGGTTACACGAGCTGGCGAAGGATGATAGTTACGACTTCTGGGATGCTCCACGTTTGAACCGAAAGGCTCGGGTGATGGTCAGCCATCACTTGGAGGCGAAGTTTGAGCAGTTTCTGGAGCGACACGATATTGAATTCGATTTCATCGCAGAAAACGTACAACAGTGAGTACTCGATTTTCGCCAATTGAAAACGTAAGAAAGTATGTCGGCTGATTTAGGGTGCAGCGGATAAGCACTTAGGGCTGTTGCCTGTTGTTTAATTACTTTTGGGGATAATTTGTAAAGGGAGTGTGGACACATTGGGCTGTAGTTAAACAATTTACAGTGTTTGGAAAGTTGCATATGCTACGTTTCCTTATGTTTCGAAGATCATTTTGAAAATCATGGGGCCTCATGTGGTCATGTGGGCGCATTTATAAAACAGCTAAATGCACGGTTTATCAAGCCAGCGGGGAATTCCATTCCTGGCCCGTTAGAATTCAGTGTAACAGAAACGACGAACTCTCGAGTATTTTTTGTTTCAAACAGACACATCTGATTTTCTAAACAAAGAGGAGAAGTAAGATTGGAGCATAAAATTCTCAAAACTCTCACCATCATGTTGGAGAAATGTTATTCCTTGTGTTTGTGGCCCTAAACAGTTAAAAAATAATGAATTTAACAAACGCGCAAAATTTCTCCTCGTGTAATTCTAAGCCATAGAAGGCGTAAACAACGAAATTGTTTGCAATCTTTCATGCGCCACACAACAATGTTTGTAATTTTTCATACAACATACAACTAGATTCAGGCGTTATCTGGCTTAAATTGGCATGAAATATTCCACTATTTTCTGAAAAATCTAGCATTCCTTTTATGTGCATTAGATAACGCAGAAAATTAAGTGTTTCTTTTCATCAATGTAGTTTCTGTGTAGTTTGCATGAAAGTTCAAAGGGTCTCAAACATTTAATGTTTGAATCTTACTTCCCCTCTTTGTTTACAAAATTAGAAATATATGTTTGAAAAAGTACTCGAGCACTATCACATGATACGAATACATAATTTTTAAACTAAAAGTGACCCCCTTGTCATCTGACAGGCAAAAAAATGACATCAATGGTCATGATGGTTATTGAAAATGGGCCATAACCTTTTTTTTATGTCTATAAATAATCATTTTCTTGGGCAAAGTTGGAGCCTTTTAGTTCTTCTTTCGAAAGATGTCTTTAAATCCGTGAAAAAATAAAAATTATACATGTTACGAGCAAAAAACGGATCGTGTTCCATCTTAAGGAGTGTATCGAAAATAAGCTATCCACAAACTTTCTTTCAAATTGTGTTTAAAACCGATATTTTATTCATACAAAAAATAGATCCTTTATTGTACGAGGTTAAACTTGAACATAATGAAGACCGGATGAAATTTAAGTTATTCCTTCACGAATTTTTGAACTTTGGATCGAATGCTCTTCATCAAGTTCCGGACAAGTGTTGCATCGCATTTTTTGGACGCTTGAGCCCAAATTTTTTTGAACTCCTGCATATTCCCAGCGGCCTTACCAGTCTTCTTGAAGACCCTCTTCACGATTGCCCAGTA
Source organism: Aedes japonicus (assembly GCA_034211315.2). NCBI lineage: Eukaryota > Metazoa > Arthropoda > Insecta > Diptera > Culicidae > Aedes > Aedes japonicus. The sequence goes on from JASCZW010005703.1 coordinate 100,816, forward strand.
ACGTTCGATGGGTCGAAGCTGAGGGCAATTTGGTGGATCGATATTTTTCTCGACGAAATCTATACCCTTTCCGCAAGCCAATTGAGAGTGGTTTTGTCATAATGAGCCGACGCTAAATCCGGCCAAAACAGTGGAGGTGTACTATGCTTCTTATATAAAGGCAACAATCTCTTCTGGAGACACTCAGATCGATAGATTTCCGCATTTATGGTTCCGGTAGTGTAAAAAATGGTTGACTTCAAACCACAGGAACATATTGCTTGCCATACCAGTACCTTTCGACCGAATTTCTCCACTTGAATCGACCTGTCCGCATCGCTCACATCCTCCCCAACGACGGCAGTAAAGTATTGTGGACCTGGAAGGGTTTTTGAGTCCTCCTTTACCTAGGTCTCATCGTCCATCAAAACGCATGCATCCGGACGCTACAAAGACGCGAATACAATTTCCGGGCCCTTGTTGCTGCTCGCTTCTTCTTTTCTGTACTTTGTTTCGATATTTTCTGCTTCTTGTAGGTCTTCAGGTGGTTTCGCCTCTTGATACGCTGGATCATTCCGATACTCGTTCCTGCTTTTTTGGTAAAATCACGTATTGACATTGATTTGTTCTTCATGATTAGAGATACCACTTTCTGCTCCAGTTTCGGGTTGGAAGAACCGGGTTTTCTGCATCTTCCTGGTTGCTCATCCAAAGAATAGTGTTCCCCAAACTTATTAATGATGGTTTTAACACTCGCATGATGCATTCCAAACCGCTTCGCCAATTTTCGCAAAGTAATACCCTTCTCACTTAGCCATGTGTCCAGAACCTTAATTTTCACTTCCTTTTCAATACGCGACATTTTGAAAACGCAGAATTTGAACCGCACAAACAAGTAAACAAAAGAAAGCTGATAGTCAAACGCAGTGTTCAGAGCATAAAAAACCATCACAAATACATGCGTACAACGCAAATGTATGTGGATAGCTTATATTCGATACACTCCTTACAAGCCTTTCCTATACCAATTATGGAAACTTTTTTGTTCGGCATTGTAAGCACAAGATAGTCTTCCTTTTGAGATTATGTTGGTCTAAATAGCGATGCCATACATCACTTATTTTAGCACTACGTTATGTAAAATGTTCCAAAACACTCATTGACCAAAGTCTAGAGAAAAAATCTTTCTTGAGTTTACACGGAATGCGCTCACTCGCTTCAATTCGTTCGTTCTCGAGAACGATTTTTCTGGATCAAAGATGATACCATATTGAAGGATTATCATAAATCAGAAGGGGACTAGGGCTATTGCAGTAAAAGTCCGAACGGGTCTTGGTGTGCCTTAGAAAGCCTAGTCGGAGAAGGCATGGTTTTACCAAACTAGAGGCGGCGAGCTTAAATCCTTGTACAGTCAAGAGAATTTTACTCGATTTCATTGGCCTTAGACTTTCCTGGGCATGCCACACGATATCCATAAGACTGATGCAAATTTTGAAATTTTCACTCCCCTATGCTGAAACGATTTTAAATTAAATCCTCATAAGCCTACCAACATGAGTACTCATTTAATTTGGAACTGACTGTGCACAGCCACAGCCAAATGTGTACGAAAATTACTATAGAAAAGCTCATTTATTTGATTACATTCCTCTAAAAACTCACTTACCGTTGCGTGATAATGCACCATCGTACAAATAAGGTTCCCGCTTCACCTGTGCATACAATGCCTTGGTTGTTCTTTGCGCACACGTAAGCTATAATTCATTTCATAGTAGGCTGCGAGAAAAAAGGCCGATTTCCTTAGTTTGACAGCAGCACCATGGCGAAGTGGCAACGTATTCGTTATTTGTTTTAAAAAGACGTTTCATTCACCGTGGGAGTATCCCGGGGGACCGTGAAAAGGTTCTTAAACCGAGAAAAGAATGGACAACTTTCCGCTAACGTGACCGCAGGTCGTTCGAGGTCAGCTCAGATTCCGAGGGTTATCGTTGCCATCATAAGAAAAGCTTTAGTGAATCTAGTGCGTTCAGTGAGCATAATGGTGAAGAAACACGGGATCGGCGACTTTACGGCACTGAAGATCGTAAAGAAAGATTGCGGGGCTAAGTCGAGGGCACGGAAAAAAAAAACTCACAGGATTATCAACCACATCCGGGAGCTACGAGTCAAGCGATGTAAGAAAATATAGAACTTACTCATGCGACAAAATCCTGTAATCCTGAGCATCCTGAGAGCATGTTTTCCGTCGATCTTGTATCAAATTCCAGAACCGATCGCTATAGAAGTTTTGCTGGCGTTATCCTGTTTGTACTTGTGGCTTCCGTTGGCAAAATAATATTCCCGGTGTTCATTCCAGAAGGCGACAAAGTAAACATGGAGGTCTACATCGGGATTTTAAGTAAGTATGTCCTTCCGTAGATCAAATATCAGTACGGCCCAAAGCCAAATGCTGTATTCCATGCCACACCTCAAACCGACCGTAGTGGTTGCAGGAATATCTGCCGTTCTGGGCAAAGGATATGTGGCCATCATTCAACCTCGATCTTAATCCGCTGGAGTACTCAGTATGGCGTTTCATGAAGGCCAAGGCCTGTTCTAAATACCACCCGAGTACAGCAAGCCTCAGACAAACATTGACAAGTATCTGGAGAGAAATCTAGACTACATTATTAGGACCTGCCACGCGTTTCGGAAGCGTGTGGAGGCCGTAATTGCAGTAAATGAAAACTCGATCCATTAATACAATTGTTTAAGACTCTCAGAAACATCCCCTTTTGAACAAACCAAAGTTTTCGAGATTATCTGCTCGAGATTATCGAGATTATCAATCTGCTATAATCTTTTCAGCTTAACATACAAATAACTTTCTCAGCAACAACTTTGCAGAACATAACTATTCGAAGGAACAAAAGCTGTTTACATTCAAGTCGTTAGCATCTGTTAATTAAGCTCAATCGACTGCTCAGCAGGCAACATTGCACAGTGGGAAATCACTGGTAATTAATCCAAAATACGAAGTTAACGTTGGAGTCTTCTTTATATTTTTTCCTATAATAATACACTATTATAATATTTAAATTCAAATTCTTGAAGTGATTGAACTGAATTTGAGTTCTCTACGATTTTTTTTAAAAGTATGTGGTATGTGGTAAAGTAAAGTAAACACAGAGGTGCTGTGTTTTTGTTTTGCGATTTTTTTAATAAAATTATCAAAATTTCAAACATTACTGGAGCTCTACCGTTGCACAGTGGGAAAAAATGAACCCAAATTCCCAAGCAAGAGAAGCCGCTGGTTTTTGAACCAAACCAAATGCATTCCTGAAGGGAAATGGGCCAATAAATCGATTGGCGCAGGTTTCGTGTTGTGTAGAGCACGGGAAGTGGCTCGTTTTGCCCCAATTCATCCGTTCATGGTTTTTTCTACTCATATAGTTGCAATCTCCGCAATTTATTTTGAGTGAACATGCATATCGCTTACGCATATCATATTAAGAAACTTTACAGATATAATTTCATGTCGTGTTTTGCCCGTTCTACCCAAATTCTTTCCTTTTATATGATTTTTCTTGTTGCTTTCCAAACAGCATTAAACGTCACAAATTATTTTCGCTGGAAAAGTACAAACCCCACAGGATATCTGCATAAAAGTAATTGGAGTGACTTTGCGTGTTTAGAATCTTGTAGATAGCCCGTTTTGCAAGAGACGAACTAGCCCAGGAGGCTAAAAGTCTCTTTAATAAAGGAAAAAAAAGAAAAAAAGCCCGTTTTGCCCCAATATCCCTTCAATTGATGGTTTTTCTTCATTCTAGTCATATAGTTGCAATCTCCACAATATATTTTGAGTCAAAATGCATACATTTTACACATATCACATTTAGAAATGTAACAGGGATAATTTCATGTTGTGTCTGACCCATTTTACCCCAATTCATCCACATACACTAAGATCTTTGTATACACGGTTTGTTTTCGACGATAACTCCAGAACGGAACAACTTTTCGACCTCTTTCGAATCACATTTTCCGTTTTGGGCAAAATTTTAACATATGGCTGTTTAAAAAAAAAAATCACAATTTTGGGTGTTAATACTGAAAATTTCCGTAAATTGAATTTAAAGGTAGTTTTTTTGGTCATTTGCGACTTTTTTGAATTTTTGACAAGTTTTATCTCTTCTTCGAGCGCTTGAAGCATCTTATGTACAATTGCTTCAGAAATGATGATATCAACAATAGTCTATTTCCACTATGCACTAATCTCCTAGCTTGTAAACAAAGAGTGATATGGTCGAAAATTTTGTTGTTTTGCGAATATTAAACAAATTGATCGCTATTCCTTGTCATACCCTATTCAGCTCTGTCGCGTATTACTAAGCAACTGAGAGAGCGTTTTGTTAGTATGATCAAATCTTTATTCTATATCTGGATGCTACTGGCTATATTTTGAGTTAGAATTGTTTTATTGAAGTGATTTGTGATACCCAAAATAATTGTGGTATGAAGAGTTAAATTGCAAGTCAGTTTGTATGGCTATTTTCCCTGAATTGTCAGTAGTGGAATAATTATCTGAAATGAATGTGATAGTCTGGCTAAACTACTTCTGATGAACACCGTTTCATATAATTAACGGAAGCGAAAACACCGGACAAACCCAAGTAGCACATCAGGATCATAATTAGTTGCAGCAACTTAATTATGACTAACATAGACATATATATGTTTTCTAACTTAATGGCAACATGTGTGCTACTAGAGAAGCTTTGTCAATAATGGTAACGGCTAAATTGTCAAGACACGCACCTGAATACATCAGGGAACCAGTAAAAGACAGAAGACTAATTGTCGACAAGCTGAAACCCGGAAGATTTTGAAGCAGCGATAGTTCCTAAATCACAGTAGTAGATTTGGAAGTAATTAAAAGGCCCCGAAAAGTTTATATTGCAATTTCATATTCAGAGCAAATAGACCCGAGAAAAATAAAACTTACTGTATCGACACCGCAAAGCATTACGTAAAGCTGTACTCTCGGTACCACATGCAATTCACAGAATCTTACATTGATCATACATTGAGAATTAATTTTGGTTAGTTATTATATTACAATTATATTAAAAAACCAACGGTAGAACTAACGTATCTTATCGTTGGTTTCTGCAAAGAAACAGATTTGTACTTTTTATGAAGCTTCCTTCGTTATTATTGGCACACGTGCAACTGTCAAAAGCACGAAGCATTTGTTAACCCCGAAAGAACATTTGTACATTTTGGGACAACAATACAAAAAGTTACGAATATTTGGTAACAAATTAAAAAGAAACGTCTCTCTGGTGGTTGCATGAATAACTGCAGATCTACTATATCGACTCGGAATGCAATCGAAGAAAAAAGCGCAACCACGTGGAGTTGTGCAGCGTATATTTAATTGTTTCTGACATGAGCTTCGATCCTGTGTTTTTGGGAAGAACTATTACTGAGCCCGTGGTTGATCACACAAGGCCATGTAGACTTGTGAGAAGATACTTGGTAAATGAGTACTGAATTCTCGACAACGTTTGAATTTTAATTTTGGGATAAATAATTTATTCCCTTCCATCCCAGCAGCACCATCATGCATGAGTACGATAACATAAAAGCAGCGATTGTCTGGTCTTCACAAAATTCATTTCGTGCATTATACGAAAAAATGTAATGATAGCATGTCACCAGATAAAAAGCAATATAAATGTTTCTTATAATAAACGAGACATTTTTTTCTATGTCAAAATTCAGGTTTATGAAACGAATGAAAGCTAATTTACGAAAATAAATTTTCAGTGTAGGATAATCCAAGCAGCAATATGGCCAGTAGGAAGCATGACAGAGGAGGCTCAAGGAAAAACTAAAAATGTTTTTAAAAACACAAGAAAGCATTTCACACCTAAATATATACGTGAAAATTCAACTTGGGACATAGTTAACCACCTTCTGATTTCCACAGATACAACAGCAAACGTTTTGTTTTGAGAAAAAAAAAAATTAGAGCAAGGAACTAAAAAGTTACGTTCCTTATGAAAGCCCAAGACGATATGGATTTAGAAGAGGAAATAAAAAGAAGATTGAATTGATGATGATGATGAATACGAAAGTGAAAGTGATAATATGTTCTGTTTTAATTTTTGTATTGCAATTAATTTGTATTTTATATTTGTATTATAAATTTGTAGTACAGGGTGTCTCACAATAGATGTCCCTAAAACAAAATGGGAATACAGCAAAACAAATCAACCAAATCATGTATAGCATTTATTTTTCATTTGAAAGATACATGTTATAGAAATAAATCATATTAATTCAATTCGAATCTCTTGTCCCAACGCGCGCACGATTTACTTGGGAATTTGGTCCAAAAGATGCAGGCCATTCTTCGCTTGTGATGGAATTGGGCAAATTTTCCGCGCACCACTCTTGTGTCTTCTTTGTCTTGTGAGCTGGAGCTGAGTCATGTTGGAAACAATATGGTGTATTCCCATACAGCGTTGAACCATACCGGTTCTTCAAAACCTGCTCAATGTTATATTCAGTATTGATTTTTACGTTAGGTTATATGAAAAGAAGACGAAGTTTTCCTTTTCGTGAAACGGCGCGCCATTCCATGATTTTCAATACATTCTGATAGCATTCTTCAGCTAGATTATCTCTTGGAATATTTGCAAGACTTTTGTCATACCCACGATCATTTTGTTGATCATGACTGTTCTGAAGGAGAAAGAGCTTTTCATCCGAAAATAAAATCTCGCAGTCACCGTGCCGAACCAAAAGACTTTGGACCCTGGCTTGCTTTTGACGCTCCGTGAACCCGTTGTTTCTTGTACGGCTTGCATTCCAGATCATATTTGAGGAGTCTGTTCATTGAAGCAGGGGAGAATTGAAATTGTTAACTCAATTTACGGCCAGATACGGCCGGATTACATTTTATTCGCTCCCTCACACATCCGATTTTCTCTTCGTTCTGGCAGTTCGTCTGGTACCTCCTTTGTGTTGAATATGGACATTTTCAGTTTCCTTTAAATATTTCTAGGTTCGAAAAACAAAACGCTTACTCACACCAAACTGCTTAAGGTTATTTAATATCTGACACGGTCTAAGCTTTTGCAAATATAACTTTTAAACTTATATTTATATAAAGGCAATAAGCTATTAAAATACTACGTTCAAAACGGGTATAATCAATTCCGCTGTTAATATTACCCAGCTGAAATAAACCAATATTGAAAAAAGGTTAGACACACTGTGCAAATTTGCTCCGATTTCATGAGGCAGTTCAGGACGAATCGGTTAATCATTAGGAAGCAACCATTTCAACATTTACAACAGTCTTATATACATGTTCATGCATTGGTATTGACACCGAAAGCTCTCTTTTAATATTTGTGGACGAACTAAAATCAACCTTCAATTCTTTTGAAACAACTCTACTGGTAGATTCTGTAAATATTATGATTATTTCAGGTGTCACTCGGGTGCATGTAGTGGCTTTAACGATATTTGAGCATTTCAAATATCCAATGAATGAAATTTCTAATTGTATTGTTTCGGTTTCTTCAGGCGCGACTTTGTTTCAGAATGGGTTATCCATTCCGAGCAATGTAGAAGCAATAAGTTTACGCAACCTGCTTACGACTCAAATAAGCTGTATAAAAGTTTCAGCAACCTTTTTCAACTAAGGATGTTATTAAGAATTGAATATTCCACATTAGCAAGCCTTGCAAATGTTTGTTGGTTGTATCATACATTCGAATCAGTTGCATACATTCTTTCCACATTAATAACATTTTCCCCCCACACACACAGAGTGCTGGACAAAGAGCGTCGATCCAATGATGATTTCTACAAGCGTTCAAAGCGGGATGCCACCTCCCAAGCGGAAGTTGATTTCAACCACTATTGGACTTTGGATGAAATCTATGATTACATAGAAGATCTGGCGGATAAACATGAAACGGTAACGGTACGCGATATCGGAACCACACCGGAAGGAAGAAAAATCAAAGCGTTGACGATTTCCTCCACTGGTCAGGTTACCAAGAATCGTCCAGTTCTCTTTATGGATTCTGGCATCCATGCCCGGTAGGTGCAGAATTTCCAACAATACTAAATCACATACTAACACAACTTCTATTCGCAGAGAATGGGCCGGTGTGATGTCGGTCATGTACATGATCCAGCAGTTTGTCGACTTCCCAGATCAGTACGCAGAACAACTAGCAAACACCGATTATGTCATCATTCCCGTATTGAACCCGGACGGATACGTCTACACTCACGAAGTCAATCGCCTTTGGAGAAAGAACCGTGTGCAGAACAACATTCTGTGCGCTGGTGTCGACTTGAATCGAAACTTCCCATTCAAGTGGGCTTTTACCAGTAATGCCTGTACTAACACTTTTGCCGGGATGGAACCTGCCAAAGAACTGGAAACTCAAGCTATGATGGCACTGATGGATGAGTACAAATCAGCTATGACTTTCTACATTGCCGTTCATACTCACGGAGAGATGTTGCTGTGGCCATGGGGCTACGACTTCATCCGGTGTGACAACTGGCAAGAACACGAGAACGTTGGAAACTTAGCTCGAGATGCAATCGTTGCTGTGGGAGGTGAGGAATGGACGGTCGGAAATTCCGCAGAGGTTCTGTACAAGGCTTCAGGGGCTACGGACGATTATGCGTTCAATAGCGGCGCTCATATGGCTTACACGATCGAGCTGACTGGAGGAGGATTGGAAGGGTTTGATCTGCCAGCGTCCGAGCTGGGAAAAGTAACGAAAGAGACCATGGAGGTTTACAAGACCTTCGGCAAGTATGCCGGATCGTTGCCGCTGCCAAGCCCAGCACAGTAGATGCGGATCTACTGTAGTTCTAGTAAAAAATGTAGAATAAAACGAGTGCGTTTGTTTGGAGGAAATGGTTTTGTTTTCTTCAATTGTGTGATGTCTGATGTGATAAGCCATATCTAAATTTTTTAAATTTTCTATGAATTTGGTGTACATGGGTTCGGTCATGGTTGACCAAAATTTCACATACTGAATAACTAGGAAGCATTCAAATTTTGTTAGTTTTGTGCATTATTTAAGGGAATATTTTCATTAATCTTCTTCATAAGAAGTATGAAAGTTATAATGATTACATTGTTCATTGATCACCTTGAACAAGCAACAGATAACATCAAACTACTTGAAAGGATACACAAGGCACAAAACTATCAAGCAGGAACCAAGATTCCACTATAATCCAAATCCGTAGTACTTTATTATCCCATTTGCTAGCATCACCCTCAAATGGACAAAACTTTTCCAATAACTCTCACTCCTCTCGTCCCGGCAAACATGGCATGGCAAAAGTAACGTTAACCAAATTGAAAGTTAAGTTCACTGTCATGTTGTGCAAAAGTAGTGGAAACTGTCCAAGAAGCAGACGATCAAGCGGAAAACTATCCATCCCAGCTAAACTTTCGATTGTCTCATAAATATTAATGGCAGTATCAGAAAAGAAAAGAAACTTCGTTGAACCGGTCAACTCTCACTTCCATTCAGAGCTGGATAGCGATCAAAAATTTGCTGTCGATTGGTCAAATTCTATTATTTCCATGAGGTCAGTCGTCTGCTCTTCCAGAGTTAGACTTTTTTTCCCCGATTTGCGGTTGAAAAATTTAAGTGAAATTTATCGACAAATTCAATATTCATTATTATCTGGTCTATTACTTTGCCACAAATAAAAAGAGCGCTCGCACTGTGGAATTGAGAGTTCACTTTGCCACCAGAGCAAAATGGATATTCATTGCCGGTAACTTACCTTACTGGGGGGCGGTCAATGCCGTTTCGAGGCCGATTGAACGGCAAAGTTTTTAAGCCTATAATATTGTTCAACAATGTTTGAGGAGGTATTTGGCAGCACGAACGGAAAGAGCAGAAACCGACTGGCATTGACACTCTGCCTTCGGAAGCAAACAGAATAGGGAAGGGAGCAAGTGATGGCGGAGGAAACTGTCTCCGGCAGGCTAGGGGGTGGAGGTGAAAAATAGCTTGAAAAAGTTTTTGTGACTATTGCCCTTAGGGAAATGGCAAAAAGATGTAGCTGGGCGTCATGATGGAAAACAATTACGGGATGATAAAAATTTATATCTATTTGCATTTCGGGTTTTCTTTTTTGTAATTTTTCTTCTGAATGGTGATTGCAGAAGGATTGTTGCTAACATTATTGCACTTTTTTTTTGAAAGTTATAAGTTTATTTATTAGGATAAGATTCAAGAGGAAAATTCGCCTATACAAAAGTACATAAATACCAGGTAATTGTATGGTTAAACTCTTTTAACATAAAGCCGGTCTACGTTAAATTTCGGACTCCAAAATAATAGCAGCAAACAAGATTTACACATAACTCAACAAAATCGATTGTTTATTTCACAATAATAGAGTTATATCTATATTAGAAACAGTTGATCAGTATTTTAATCCTTCTTTCTGTAAAATTCTCGAACTGAACTTTCTGTGGTACAACCGTCATCGGTTTCCGGACGGAATCCTCAGATACGATTCTTCAACTCCTCTTGAAATCATCGGTAGCTATTGGGCAAAATTCTGGACAGTTTTCGACTTTCGGGTTTTTCGACAGTTTGATTTTACAGAAGATTATTAAGTATTTCATCTGCAATGAATTGAAACTAACGAGTGTATTGGAGTAAATATATGAAACTTGGCAAATGGGTACAAAATAAAACTGAGCATGTATATATGTAGAATGGTTCTGATATGTACAGGACTTATAAAAAGTGATCTGGATCTATTGATCTTTTTTTTTGGCCGGTCATTGTAAGTAATATATAATCTGTTCAAAAACATTGTTTTAATGCTCTGAGAAAACTAGGCAAGAATTAATTTCCTCTTTCTTTATATGACTCTCGTTGTATGTTTATTGACATTGAAACGATGAAAAAAAGATCCATCATCTCTTTTGTTAATAATGTAATCTCTCAGCGTAGAAATTTGGCAAACCTTTTGAAAAGTTTGAGCCATCGTGTATTCTAAGAATAAGGAATTTATTTCTTGCTAAGCCTCAAAGAACAACTTAAGCAGAGAATAGGACAATCAATAGAATGATGAACATCTATAATAAATAGTGTGAGATTATTTATGAGAAAACAATTCATTTTAGTTTTTATTTGTTATGGCGAATTTGCTGAGATTTTGAAAATGTCTACTGTCTACTTAAATAGTTGTGAGCGATTAGAATTGGGAACGATCTCACCAACTAAATAAAATTTTTCTTCTTATTCAATCTTCCTAAATAAAGAAAATCTCATAGATTTACAATTGAATACATTGTAACCATACAATAGAATCTATATTATGTAAAATTAATAGTATTGTTCACAACAATAGAATGACAATAAGAGTTATTGTTTCCACAATAGAATTTCATGTAAATTGAGACATCGACAATAGAAAAGGGGTGTTGTTATGTATCTTAACTGTAGAAAAAAAACATATTGTTTCGTACAAATTGGGGTCAATGAGTATTAATTGTATTGTTCCTCAATTGTTGAAAATCCTAACATATAGAGTGAATTGTAAATCTATTGTAATGACAATATGCATTTTTCATTTATCTGATGAACAAAAAGATCAATGGTCAGATATAAATTTTAATGTTATTTTATATTATTGTATTGTAATTGTATGGTTATTTTTATCTGGGTTACTATAAAGATTGTACTCGAAAAAAATTCAACAAACAAAATGATCACCAGAAAGCCCACCGCTGGTCGAATTGTCGATTCCCAACTGATTCGCGATCCACCTGTGGGACTGGCCTAGATTTTCCACGACCGAAATCAAATTTTTTTGTCGAAGCACTTCTTGCTTGAAGGCCATCTTGATAACCAATTGATTACCAGAATGTGACCAAATTTTGCAAACGTAAACATTACACTTGAAATTAGTTTTACCAAAAATTTCATCAGGTTTTACCCATGGGCTTTCACAGTTTTTTAGAGTACAATCTTTACACCATTCATGTATCTCCACCAGACGGTAGGTAGGTGATTTGTAGCTTGTAATTGTTTTTCGAAATTTGCCATAGAATCTCACTCAAAAAAAGCAAAGAGGGTGGTCCACCAGAGCATCCCTTAGCTCAGTCGGTAAAGGCGCAGCTACAAAGCAACACCATGGAGGAAGCTGGGCTCGATTCCCGATCTGTTCTAGGATTTTTTTTGTTAGGGATTTTTTTAAATTTATTTTTAAAAGTGATCAAGTGAAGTGTTAGTTTAAATATTCCTAGTTTTCCAATCAGTTTGATTTGCTTTAATTTATTCCGTGTTTAGTACAACTTTGACCACTCGAAACACCACTCTACGCTCCTATCTTTCCGTTTTCGTTCTTGCTCCCTGAACGCTTCTTCTGTCTTTGAGATATGTGGCTTGGAGCATGCCCCATCAGAATGCCGGGCACCATTTGGTCCAACTTTCTCAGTATGTTTGAGTCACGTACAGTCGCCAACATTACTGTCAACTTATCCGCGTTCGAGGGGGTGGCCTTTGCGTGGAGTGCCTCAACGCAAAAGTCCTTATCAAACTCCTTCGTCTTCCTTTTCCGCTCTTCCTTTTCGTTCATCATGTTGACCCAGGGTTCAGTTTTCCGGTGCTGATCTGATGATCGCCTAATGGTCTCTATGGGTGTATCCCTCACATATTTATCAGATTATATTTTTCCACCAAGGATGGACTGCAGAAGGCGACGTTGAGAATTTCGACGAAAAGTGCTGACGATACCTTCGTTGGTCAGCCTAACTTCCTGCTTTGCTAGAGCTTCCAGTAAGCTGCACCATATTTTGTTGCTCAATCTGCTTCTCCCCTCCTCTGCTAAAGCATTGAAGTAACCTCCGATAATTACAGGCCTTCGTCCTGTCCTGTAGATCTTCTGTAAGTCCATCGTTTATTGAAACCGTCAATACGACGAGTGAGAGTCTCCAGTAGAATTTGGGCTCGTTGATCTTGATGTGAAATCAGTGATTTGTCCGATTTTACAACTCCGAGGCTGTCAAACGAAAAGTAAGCCTTCACGATTTTGTGCAGATCTTCCTCTGGATCTCGGTTTCACTCGTAGGTTTCCACGCTGTGATAGTTCACATACCACTCGGCATTCTCTTTTTCAATACAATTCCCCAAGACCATGCATCCTAAGCGTGTCTTGACGGCAATGGGCTCGTGGTCTTTACCTTCATAGCTCTTCATAGCATGTCCGAGGCGATCATGGTCCAGACCGATGAGAATCTTAGGACTGACATCATGATACGACTCCAGCGGCAACCTTGCCAAATATGTGTACTTTTTCTTGATTTCTGCAAGCAGAAACGTTTGTGGACGAATTTGCAAGGAGGACATTGTGTAGACATCTGACAGCTCGTATTTTTTCGAACTCTGCACACCCGATATCTGCAAGTTGATGCGCTGCGATTGTTTCTCCATTTTCTGCATTCCACCGGTCCACTTAAAGCACAGAGATTTAGTCGGTCCATGCACGCCTAACTCATCAGACATGTCGATGGCGGCGAAGAATTCTGGTTATCAAGCTTTTGTGTATTACGGAGCACATTCGTTTGTCCTACACGGCTTGGACTGCTTACACGACCCATTATGCTTTCGCAGGCATTTCCTGCATAAAGGGTGTATTTGATAAAAATGGCACACACATATATACTCATCAAAATTAAACTGATTATCGGATTTTCTTGAAATTTTCAGGGAATGAAGAACTACTAATGAATTTTGATTTACAACATTTGTTTTATTCAATTTCGTCTCCCATCCCGAATGCCCGCACCTTCCTTTTCACTCCACCCATCAAATTTTGTACAACCGATTTTCCCAGTATTTTTGTTGTTTTTACCCAAATTTTCTTGAATTCTAGCTCTGTTTTTATAGTTTTGGGATGTTTGCGAAGTTCCGTTTTCATAATTGCCCAGAATTTTTCAATTGGACGAAGTTTCGGTGAATTTGGTGGGTTCATATCCTTTGGCACAAAATTGACTCCGTTAGCTCGGTACCACTCCAATACGTTTCGAGCGTAGTGGCAGGATGCTAGATCAGGCCAAAACAGAGTTGATCCTTTGTGCTTCTTAATGAATGGCAAGAGACGCTTCTTAAGGCACTCTTCCGTGTAAATCGCACCGTTTATTGTTCCGGAAGTGATGAAGGGAGCACTTATTTCACCACATCCGCAAATCGCCTGCCAGATTAGAAACTTCTTTGCAAATTTCGATAGTTTCTTCTTTCGAACATCCTCCGGAACATCGAACTTCGACTTTGCAACGAAATATTCTTGCCCAGGAAGTTGACGGAAGTCGGCCTTGACGTATGTTTCGTCATCCATCACGATGCAACCAGATTTGGTGAGCAGCTTCGTGTAAAGTTTCCGGGCGCGGGTTTTCGCAGTGATGTTTTGTTTTTCATTCCGGGTTGGGGCTTTTGCACTTTGTAAACATGTAACCTAGCCCGCTTCATGGTTTTCTGCACAAAACCGACTGACACCTTAGACTTTTTAGCGACATCTCGAATTGACATGTTTGGACGGTTCTTGAATTGTTGTACGACTTTCCTGGCCATTTTACTGTCCATTGGACCACTTTTACGACCACTCCCTTCCTTCCTTTGGACACTCAGACGCCCCTTGAAGGTTCTTATTACACGAGACACAATTGTATTTGCAATTCCAAGCCTTTTAGCAATCCACCGGTGGGACGCCCCTGGATTTTGATTGTGAGTGCACAACATTTTCTCACGGACAATTTCTTGTTTCGACGACATGACTGGAACTACTGAATGTATAACTATGAAACTTGGCAGATGTAAATAATACACTATGGATAAGATCTACTCAAATTTCTTACTTATACGATTCAAAAGTTACAGAAGATTTTCTGTGTGCCATTTTTATCGAATACACCCTTTAGATTGACTTTATTCTCGGTCGCCCACTTGGAATTGCAGCTGAACTCCTGGATTCTCTTGCACTTCGCTACCGAAGGACAAGTTCTTTTACACACCACACACTGCTCTTTATCAACAGCACCAGAAGATTTTGTCTTGGTCGATGCTTTTGTAGATCTTGTGAACGTGTGTTTTGACTCGGAATGGATATTCAGAAAACCATCCTTTTTGTTTTGCCTCTGCTCGCTGATGTTGCTACTAATCATAACGGCACATCCTCACATCCTCTGCCGTCGTGTACAACCACGCCATGATTTCGATGAGAGTTGGATTCGTCTTCTCGCGAGAAAATCAGGCCCAGTCCATCTTGAGGGATGACGGAAGCCACTCCACTAGCTCGTATCTAAGCGATGAGTTGTACGTGAAGTCACTCATGTCACACACCTGGATTGTTAGGACAAGATTCTCCACCGTAAGTGCAAAGCTTACAACCGTCTCCAGCTTTTCCATGTTCGGTGGCTGTAGTGACCGAACCTACCGGATTATCACTTGGGTGATAGCTTCCGATCTCCCGTAGAGCATCTTTAGCGTCGATATCACTCCCGCTACATTTGATGGATGAAGCAGTCGACACCTCACTGCTTCCAGTGCCTTTCTCTTCACACATTTCCTCAGTCGGAGCATTTTCTCTTCGTTCGAGAGCCCACACATTTAAGTTGATGCGTTGAACACAGAGAAGAATAGCGGCCAGTCTTCAGAATTCTCAAAAACTATGGCAAATCCTTAGAAACTTGTTTACCCGCGGCGAGTTGACTCCGATTGAGGATACACACTGTCTCGTCATTGACTGCGGATGAAGCATGTTGAACGCTGTTGAGGAGCAAAATGCTCGGCACCGGTCAGTGTACCAGGATTAATCGCAAGGACGTTCGATGGCCGGTTTCCAAGAGAACTAGGTTGGTGCGTATGTGCACACTGCGATGGCTGACCTGTATGGCTTAAACAAATCGATGGTCGGGATGAGCGATGAGCGAGATTCGGAGCTTGGTGCTCCTGTAGCTGCTTCGAGTTGTTTGATCTTCCACCTCTTCCACCACACCGGCATCGTTCTCCTCACCATGACATTCGGTTTCATCTACCCATTCCTGGTTCTTTGACATCTTCTCCGATGACCGTTGACGTTTCGCTAGCGTAATCCCTCAGAATTCTGAACTTTCGCTCCAGAAACTTCTTCTCCAACTCCAGCGTAGCATGAAGCTTTTGTAACTCTCTCAACCTTCTAGTTTCGCTTCTGAGCGAATTTGCCTTACTCCGTGACCTTTCAGAATTGATACCCTTGCTGGTCCACTCGATTTGATTTTGCTTCTGTTTTTTCGCCATGTTGTGAGCTGATTGATGCTGAATCTTTTGCGCTAATGCAAAGAGGGCAGGTCCAGCTAACGTTTGCGACGTCCTCTGTAACTTCAACACACTCACTACATAATTGACTATGGAAATCTTGTTTCCTCCGAATATTGCGTACCGGATTTCGTCTCGCCTCGGACTCTAGCGGAATTGACATCGGCGTTTTACCGGCGGTATTGAATTTCTGCGCTTTCGGAATCGTTCCAATTCTTCGCGGAGGCACCGATGGTGTTTACCAGCTTGGTAAGAATTTACCTGTGCGTTGTTGGGAATGGCAACTACAACGACGGGACTGGTCGTGGTTTCCACATCGACGATCTCAGCGTTACTTGGTGTTAGATTGTCCGTCATCTGTCCTATGACGATCTCCCGCCTTGAGTTGGAGGATCGAATCGAAATTCCGTGAACTTCACTCACAATCCAGTTAATTTATTGATGAATGAAGTTACAAAATTCCTTTTAATGACTATGCTTAAAAGGAATTTTGTTACTTCAGTCTAAGTTAGAGTAAGTATAATTTTAAGACTTATATTAGTGATTCTCGCTGGCGCAAATTGACCTTGAGTGCCACCAAACTCTTTAATATGTGATATTTTTGCTGTAACAGTTCAACGAGCCTTTTGCTTTTCCAAACTGGTAATACAGGAAACAACTTGTAAATATCGTTCATGCCCTAGTGCCTTCTGGCTCTCGCGACATAAGCTTAGTTACAGGGTGCGGCAGAAAAAAAATGCGAAAATTTGTTCTATTTCTTTCAAACCCCATTGTCAACTAATTTAAGCAATAATATCAACATTTTCGCGTGCAGCAATCTTTATAAAGCCCTTTTAAACAAATTTATTCAATGTGTCCTCCATTTTTATTAATAACATCCACGAGCCAACGCCGGAAGCCAGAGCATGCCTTTCGGATGTAGTCCTCCGACATTGACTGCCATATGCGTGTTATGGTTGACTTCAGGGTTTTCAAACTAGGGTGTGATGTTTTGCAGGCTCGTGCTTCAACATATGCCTAAATCGAATAATCCAACGGATAAAGATCTGGACTGCTAGGGAGCCACAAATCCTGCTGTGGGATTAATATCTGGGCTGTTGTGGGCATCTACAAATCCTTCGGCCAAAACTTCATGTTGTTGTGCTTCGTTCAACTATTTTTGGGTTCGATTGGACGTGTGACACGGCGCTCCATCCTGCTGTAGGACAACGTTTTGGTCTTCCGAGAAGTTGCCCTTCACCCAAGCACTTGGTCCTTTAAATACCGATATATACTACGGTATTGATTTTAACTCCAGCATCAATGAAAACAGGCGGCATTTTCAAACCGTTGGACGCCACCAAGCCAAACATCATGACACCAGCCGGATGTTTGGTTTGAAATTTGAATTTCACTCTTTCCGGAACGTTCTCAATTTTCTGCGGTGAAATGAACCGGTCCGTGCGGCTGTTGGCCACAGCATCGATGCTGATAAGCTTCTCGTCGGAGAACAGGATTATCATTTTTTCCTTCTTCAACAAGGAAAGCAATCTCTTGGAACGAGTCACTCGTAGTTCCTTGACCCGGTCCGTAATCAAATGGCGTTTTACTCTGGCTCTGGAAGATGCATGCAGGTCTTCTTTGATGATTCTCCGCATGGATTTCTCCGAAATATTGGATTCTTTTGCAAGTTTTCTTATGGAACGCACCCAGGGTTGCGAGCAATTTTTGCACGGACCGATATGATCACGTTAAGCGTGCGACGTCCGCGACGTCCGAGCAAAGCGCGGACGTCCGCTGCTTAGGACCATTCTGCAGGGCCTTTTATTTGTGGTAAACTGCTGCCAAATGGCACCCTACCACCTTGGTAATCTCTTTCGGCTTCTTCTGAGCGAGCAACAAACTGGTGATCACTTCTTTCGCGAACATTTTGACAAATTTGCAATAATACAAATAGAATGTTTGGATGCAGCACTTGAAAGTAAACATAAACATATACACTTACGACAGAAATTAGTCACTAGCTACACGAATTAACCCAATACTCAAGTTTGAACATTTTCGCATTATTTTCTGCCGCACCCTGTATTATCCAGACAACTAGTTACTTCGATAAATATTCTCACAACTAGCACAACACAGGTAATTTTAGGTAATTCACTCGTAACCGTTTAATGTGTTTGCTCGCGATGGTTTACGTTTGGATTTGTGTCCGCCTTGACCTATTGTCAAACGGCCAGTTTGTCAGCGGGTTCAGTAGTTTCATTTCAGTGGGGCGCAACCAATAACCACAATTTTGTTAAATCGAGAAATATCGGGTAAACAGAAACGGAAAAAGACTGAGAAAGTGAATCAGGATACTGTAGAGATGAAGATGGTGCCAAGATTCAAGATGGTGGAATCAAATCAACACTCAATTAGACGCATAATGTGTCCAAAAGATGATGCGAGGAATTTCAACGGAATTTCATTTCCTCAAAACCAAAACGGAACAAAATTGTTGATATTTTGTCCATTACCAACCTTCATTTTGCATGCTCAACAGTTTGATTTGAATAAAATGAAATTGTAGGTGCTTCTATTTTCTATTTACACCTCTGCCTTTTCTTCTTCCATTTCACTTATACTCTATTGGAATTTTAAGCACCTTTCATCTAGTAAGAGCGAAGAGCAACCAACTTGATCAAACGCCCAGTCCAAAGCACATTACCCGACAAAACTCTTTCACTGTATCAACGCTACCCTCTCTCTTTAAACTGTAACAACTTCAGCTATGAATTATGACCCCCCGAATGGTCTCACGTTCCGTCAATATTTCACCAATAGCCCACTTACTTAACCCTTCCGGCTAGAATATTCATCACGTTGTCGCTGTTAAAATTTATGACCAGTTGCTTTCGCGGCGCCGCGTTCCCCCGCTGCTTTCAATTTGCATCAATCGAAAAAGTGAAAATCCCCCAGACGAACGGACGAGCATCGCATCCTTTCCTGCTCTCATCAAAATTCATCCTATCAGGCTAATGTTCCGAGCTTTGCTGCAAACCCGGCAAACAGGCAAACCCCTCTTGATTCCAACTCTATCCCCGGCACATATCATAAAACCTATTTGGGCTTATAAAGAGATAAGTTCGGAACCACCCAACCCAAGCATGTTTTTGGAAGACCAGCCCGACAGACGACAACGACGATGCCGGCGATGGGGAGAAGAAGTTGTAAAACATTTATCGCCTTCACTCCAATTCCTACCCATCCCTTTCCGGTTGCACTCCCCCACCCCACCCAACCACACATGTGACTGTTTGAGATTGTTAAAAAATTCGTCTTGTGGGATCATGGGTGTTGATTTTTGTTCCTTTCCTTCGGTTTCGCTTTTTTTTTATGATGTTTTCCACAGTCGAGGGATGTGGCAAATTTTTCTGCTATTGTTGTACAAGATTTATCTTTTCTGTTGCCTTCGGGGAAGCGTCCGGGATGCGCGCAAAAACATTGGAATAAATTTTGAAAAAGGTAGACCGAAGTGTGGAACACATACGAACGAACGAACGAACGAACGACTTTGACGCCAAGATCGGATCAACACCGAGGAAGGATAAGAAGAAAAGTACATGTTTGGGGATTGAGATATATAGACTGCCGAACGGGAACCTTTCTCGAATAATGTTCACTGAAGTGACGATGATGGAAATGGAAAATATTGAATATATATTTTATTGGCCTCGTGGGAAATTTTCAGGTGGAAGGAAATGTTATCATAACGGTGGCGATGCGGTATTTTTCGTCTTTTTTGGTATTATTTTTTGCTGTTGTACTTTAAACTAGTAGCATGTACACAGTGAAGAGCATTTCGCAAATACTTCTTTGTCTTAGTAGGGAACACTTTGTATCTTAACTTTCTACGTAGAAGTTCTATTTTCCGAAAAAAAAAAAAATGGATGCGATTTAATGGAATTCTGAGTACAGCGTGTCACGGAAAAGAGGAAGATAGGGCTTTTTCAAATGCACTAAAGCCTGTCCACGTTAAATTTAGGACGCAAAGATAATCTCGGCATTAACAAAATCTGGACATAATTCAACAAGAGCGATTGTTTATTCCAGTATAAAAAAGATGTAACGTTTGCATTAAAAAAATGGACTTTTTTTTTCGAATGGTGATAAAAAAAAGCTAAGACAGATAATTGCTTTTGATAAACTTACTTCGAAAACCCGGATCTTTCTTGTTGTGCCATCAGCAGGAAGCTGGGAATGGTAGATTCTACGGTGTCTCGTGTTTCAAATCGGTACCACGAACGTTTGACCATCGATCGGAAATAAAAAAGTGGCAAAAATGGACCTCCGTATAGTGTTAAGGATCACAAGCGGGTAGTTCAAGCTTTCAAGAGGAATCCCAACAGTTCAGTTCGAGATGTGGTGAAGAAACTGAATCTAACCAAAACTTTCGTGAAAGATGGGAAAAACGTTATGGACTACACACGTACACAGTCCAAAAGACGCCTAATCGCAATGAACGGCAGAATACGGTAGGTAAAACACGTGCACGGGAGCTCTACACCCAGATGTTGATGAAACCACATTGCCTCCTTATTGATGATGAGACGTATGGAGGTCAATTTCGTGCCGAACGCACCGGAACTGCGGCCAATTGAAAAGTACTGGACCACCATGAAGCGGACATTTCGGAAGCATCCGAAGGAAGTGAAATCGGACGAAGATATGAAGAAAAAATGGATTGCCACACAAAAAAATTAGTCCAAATGTTGTACAGGACCTTATGAGTAATGTAAAGAAGAAGGTTCGTGCATTTGGATATTGAATTGATATTGATTAGAACAAACATGGAAAAATATTCATAACATGTTTAGTTTTACTTCCTGAAAGTTTGAAGATGATTGGTTGAACGGGCGATGTTTGCGAAATATTTGTGTGTGTCGCAATTTGTTTCCGTACACCCTTTATCCCATATTTTTAAGTTCTTTGTGGATCAATAAGGATATTTCACGAGTAACAAGCGGTGTTATGCGTTACGCGTTGTGTGTTACATGTGATATTGAACGTATATTTTTGGTTTTCGAATCTATACTTAAAAATTTGAAGGTCCATACAAAAAAAGTGACTAGGGGGAGTTATAAAAGGTCACTTTTTGTGTGACATAATGAATGGACGTTCCCTTATAAGCATATAAGGTGGCATCACAAATGGTGCGTTACATGCACTACTATATGTTACAATGCGTTACCATGTCATAATTAGCATAAAACGTAGGAATTTATCAGATATTGCCCAAGCATCCGATGATCTTTTTGTAGGCTTGACTCTCGACAGTCCCATTCACGATAATTATTTCTCCAACTCCAAGCTTGGTAAGAGCTTCACAGTAGAATGCAAGCAGCTGTTATCATAGCGCTCTCCGACGAGCTCTGGTTCTTCCATTCGGTCTAATCAAATTAAACTTATTTTCGTCAGAAAAAATTACATCTACCCAACGTTGTTTGGACCAGTAAGAACAATCTTACGTCCATTGGAAACGCGCTCTTTTAATTTTCCAGGTCATTGTAACGCATTGCAACATATAGTAGTGTATGTAACGCCACCTTATACATCTATAATGATATGTCAAACTAATCGAGATTCAATAACCAAAAATATGCATTCAATATCAGATGTAACACACAACGCGTAACGCATAACACTATTTGTTACAAAATGCGTTTGCTCACTTTCACTTGATTCGACGTCATTTTATCAAATGTAACAAGAATGTCATTCAATTGAAACATCTCAGCAGCCCATGAAATAATTTAAAAACTACACAGAATGAAAAATGTTTGAAATTTAACAAGGCATGAGTTGATAAATAATATCAGTCTACAACAGCCACTACAGAACGATTATTTTCATATCTTCTTTGCATTATTTTAGAAGTATCAACGAGTTCCCTAAGGTACATAGCAATAAGAGGACAAGTGGTAAAATGAACAGGTGCTCAAATTATAGCATGTATTTATAAAAACTAAATCAATTATAACTCCACCGTATCTTTGAGGCATAAAATGTTGTTATAGCCATCCTAGGTTCTGATAAACTATCAAACGACTTTTATATTGAAAGAGTTCTCTCTTCACTAGTGCCCAATACCGCTCGATAGGTTGCAACTCCGGGCAGTTAGGTGGATTCACCTCCTTCGGCACAACATGGATTCTATTCGCTTTTTGCCATTCCAAAATATCTTTGGCGTAATGACAAGATGCCAAATCAGGCCAGAGTAGCGAGAAAGCGTCATGGCTGCGTAGGAATGGTAATTTCCGGTTTTTTTTTTCCTTTTTTACCTTTCCGGTAGTGATGAAGCTTTGGCTTGCTCGACCACAGCTGCATATTGCCTGCCAAACCAAATATTTTTTGGGAAACTTGGTCTTTTTCTTCGTCCTGAAAAGCTCCTCTACGCCGTTAAGTTTCATCGTCCATTATCACGCAGGAAAACTTCGTCAAATATTCGCGATACAACTTGCGAGCCCCGGTTTTAGCTCAGTACAGTTTTCACCTTGAACGACCTCATACCTTGCCAGTGCTTAGAACTACGCACAAAAGTTGGGGACATTTTTATTTAACAGTACGTACCAAAAGATCTTGTCTCTTTTGCAATACTTGCTTCACTTTTGCGTCCTTCTGGTGGTTCCTGAGAGCCGCTTTTGTTCTGCTCCCAGCCTTCCTGGCTGTTGTCAAACGTGTATCGAAAGATTTAAGAATGTTTTGGACAGTGCTTGCAGGATAGCCAAGCTTTTTGGCAAATTTTCTTACTGACAGATCAGGATTTTCATTGCGACCGCACACAATTGCTTTTTGCACTTGCTCTTCTTTTGACGCTATAAAAGCTTGTAGTAGCATTAGCATTAGCATTAGCATTGACGTTTGCACACCTCGTGGATGGAGCTACGATGAGGAATAATTCGTTGAAGACATTGCATGTCACCATAAAACGGATCAAATAACTGATTCGTTTCTTCACACAATAATCTCCACGAAGACACTCCTCTATCGCTCAACTGGCCACGTCCATGCAACCGTTGGAGATAGGGAGGATTTGGCATCTACCTTAAGAAGACACGGGGAACTCACGTAGTCTTCAGTAAATATCAAGGGAAAAGGGAAATGAATAGTCTGAGAGAATAGTTGAACAGAATGCCCTGCCCTGAACATAAAAAATATTTAAAAAATGGTTGTTGGGAGCATCTAATCTAAAAAGGTTAAGTGATGCTCCATTACTCGTCAAACGGTTGGGACCTAAGCATTAACTAAAGTCCTAGCCCTATATGGCTTATGGTTATAGCGCCATTACTCGCTCTCTGGAAAGAGAAGAATGTCTGAAAGTAGAAGAACGGGTGATGAAAGAATACGTATCTGATTTCTTGGATTGCTGCAACAACATTGCGTTACTTTAATACTGCATTCATTTTATTGACCTGTAAGACCTCAAACCTTACATAAAATACCAGCGGATAGTTGACAAGACTTTGCAACACTAGAAGTGTACAATAATATTGCATATGCAATTATGTACTATCATATAACAACATAAAAAAGATAATAAATGTATATTGGCTCTATTTCCCGTAATGTCCTTCCATGTTATTAGGATGGATCCAAGGCAAAGATGATCCCAAAGTGCGCCGCAACTACGAACCTAATGAGAATAGTAAAATGATCAATGTGACCACCAGGCACACGATCTTCTGCAGCTGGAGGAAAAACTACCTGTCGTGACACTTCCTCAACGGAACCGACTCCCAGCCTCGTGTATTGACGAATAATCCCCACTGAGCTCCCGTGGCATGGCAAGCCGACCAGTTTAGCGCGAGGGTCTATCCAGAGGAACTGCGCTTTGTAGAATTACTAATAACTTGACGCTATAAAAGCTTGTAGTATCACCAAATATTGATTTTTCGTAATGAACAGACATACGTATTTAGTCGCGAACAAGCCTTTCAGCTTCCCGGAACGAGATATAGCCACGGTATTCTATTTATTTGGTTCGGTTAGGCGCCTTCCTTACCTGGAAGATATGAAATCCTGCCCGCTTCATTGTCTGCTGGACAAACCAGACGGAAAAATTGACCTCCTTGGCCACATCCCGAATGGAATGGTTCGGATTGTGCTTGAAGTAATCCCTCGCCTTCCTTGCGTTCACGAGGTCGATCGTCTTCGCTTTACTTCCGCTGTTAGCTCGCCGCTGGGTCGTCTGGGTCTCTGTGTACGATTTTACCACACGGGACAGGGTCGAATGGATGATTCCCAACTGTTTCGCGATCGACCATGATGTTTTAATGAAGCACTTCTTGCTTGAAAGCCATCTCGACAGATTTTCACATGTTAAAATTACACTCTGAACTAGTTTTACCCATTATTTTTCACCCATGCATTTTTATCGAATTTATTTTATGTACCAAAAAATGGTTGATTTCATTTGAACGCATCATAAAAACGACAAAATTGTGTTCTGGCTTGGCTTTGATGATGCCATTATGTGGATTATAACTATACTTTGTTGAACTCCCGAAACATATACAGGGTGCGGCAGAAAATAATGCGAAAATGTTCAAACTTGAGTATTGGGTTCATTCGAGTAGCTAGTGACTAATTTCTGTCGAAAGTGTATATGTTTATGTTTACTTACAAGTGCTGCATCCAAAAACTGTATTTGTTTAATTGCAAATTCGTCAAAATGTTCGCGAAAGAAGTGATCACCAGTTTGTTGCTCGCCCAGAAGAAGCCGAAAGAGATTGCCAAGGTGGTAGGGTGCCATTTGGCAACAGTTTACCACATAAAAAAGTTCCTGCAGGATGGTCCTAAGCAGCGGAAGCCGGGAAGCGGACGTCCGCGCTCTGCACGCACGCCGAACGTGATCAAATCGGTCCGTGCAAAAATTGCTCGCAACCCTGGGTGCGTTCCATAAGAAAACTTGCGAAGAAAGCCAATATTTCGGAGAAATCCATGCGGAGAATCATCAAAGAAGACCTGAATGCATCTTCCAGAGCCAGAGTGAAACGCCACTTGATTACGGACCGGGTCAAGGAACTACGAGTGGCTCGTTCCAAAAGATTGCTTTCCTTGTTGAAGAAGGAAAAAATGATAATCCTGTTCTCCGACGAAAAGCTTTTCAGCATCGATGCTGTGGCCGCACGGACCGGTTCATTTTACCGCAGAAAATTGAGAACGTTCCGGAAAAAGTGATTTTAATTTCTACCACACCCTGTAATTTGTGAGAAAGGATGACAATTCCCCAAATGATTTTGGACAATTCTATGTATAAGAATTAACGGCAAGCTACTACAACAGAACAATCAAAATTCAGGCATATAAGATATGCCAAAAAGGTAGATCTAATTATCCTTCAGGCAATGATGAGAAGGGCACGGGGTTTTTACGGAAAATTGAGGAAGACTGATCACTGGTTGTCTGAATTTTTCTGTACAGACATATTATATTATAAAAAGTTTCGTCATATAAAATAAAACCTTTCCAAAAACGCATAATTCTTACTATTTCTGCCCATCAACCAAAAGTAGTTTATTTTCTATTTACAACACTTTACGCCTCACAGAAAAAATAATGAATTTTAACAGGCGTGCAAAATTTACCCTCGTTTGTTTCCAAGCCAAAGGAGGCGTAAACAACGAAATTGTTTGCAATCTTTCATGCACCATACAATAATGTTTGCAATGTTTTATACAACAGGATATATTCAGGCGTTATCTGGCTTAAATATATATGAAATATCCAATTATGTTCTTACATTAATTGTTATGTTATGTATTCTCCGTGCGAAGAGTAACGATTATGATGTAGAAGGAGATGTTCGCTCATCACCATGAGGCACCAAGAGTGAACAACAATGTTTTTTGGCTAGAATGAAAGATGTTAAGAGAAAGTGTTAAAAGTTCCGTCAGAGTGCGGCAGGTAGGAAAATTAACAGATGTTTTTTGAAAATTGAGCGAAAGGGCATGTATCCAATGGTACTCGAACCATGGACGTCAATCTTTGCCTAACATGCCACTGCTTCACGATGTTTCTCTCCGAGGTCTCTACGTTGGAGACGACGAGAAAAACTTTAGTGATCGTCAGTCGTTGCGAATCAAAACAAACCCAAAAAAGCAGAGAGAGTTCCTCTCCCATGTGCGCATCAGTAAACAGAGTGCACACAATAGATCGCTAAGAATAAACTATACAAGCCACAGTGGTACATGAGCGTCTTTCCATGCGTCAATTTTTGCCTGTTGAAGTGGTGGACTTGTTCTGTCGCTACAACCTACCCCGCAGTGGGATGTTAGGCAAAGATTGACGTCCATGGTTCGAGTACCATAGGATACATGCCCTTTCGCTCAATTTTCAAAAAGCATTTGTTAATTTTCCTACCTGCCGCACTCTGATGGAACTTTCAACACTTTCTCTTAACATCTTTCATTCTAGCCAAAAAACATTGTTGTTCACTCTTGGTGCCTCATGGTGATGAGCGAACATCTCCTTCTACATCAATTATGTTCTGCCAATTCTAGCATTCCTTTTATGTGCATTAGAAAACGCAGAAAATTCAACGTTTTCTTTTATCTGTGCTGAGTGCATTCGTGTCGGTAAAATTTTTGCTTCGCTAATTCTCAATATCTACACCTATATCATTTTGCATTATGTTGTCTCTCAACTTTTTTTTCTTCTCTATCTTCTTCTGCTTCTATTCTTACGCTTTTTTCACTTCTCTTCTTCAACTTCTCCTCTTTTGTTTGTGCTTTTACAGGGTGTCTCACAATAGGTGTCACTAAAACCGAATGGGATTACAGCAAAACAAATCAACAAAATCATAGCATTTATTTTTCATTTTGAAAGATACATGTTATAGAAATAAACCATATTGATTAAATTCGAATCTCTCGCCCTTTTCCTTGATAATTTTGCGCAAACGTTTTGTAAACCCATTGCAGCAGGCACGCACGATTTCTAGAGGAATTTGGTCCCAAATATCAACCAAATGTTTCTTGAATCGATCTAAAGTAAGCCCCTTCGTAGGGTCTACATGTTGAAGCAAATAACCCCAAACAAAGTAGTCAAGTAGGTTGAGATCCGGTGCAGGTGCAGGTCGTTCTAAGCTTTTGATGAAATCGGGAAAAATTTTCGCGCACCACGCTTGTGTCTTCTTTGCCTTGTGAGCTGGATCTAAGTTCTGTTAGAAACAATATGGTGTATTCCCAACCTGCTCGATGTAATATTCAGTGTTGATTTTTACGTGAGGTTATATGAAAAGAAGAAGAAGTTTCCCTTTTCGTAAAACGGTGCCGCATACCCTGATTTTCGATACATTCTGATAGCGTTCTACAGCTAGTTTATGACTTGGAATACTTGCAAGACTTTTGTCATAAACACGATCATTGACTATGATTGTCCTGAAGTAGGAAGAGCTTTTCATCCGAAAATAAAATCACGCAGTCACAGTGCCGAACCAAAACATTTCTGCTTCTTTGGACCCTGGCTTGTTTTTGACGCTCCGTCAACCCACGAACCCGTTGTTTCTTGTACGGTTTGCATTCCAGATCATATTTGAGGGGCCTATTCAGTGAAGCAGGGCACATTTGAAGTTGTTTGCTCAATTTACGAACAGATACGTCTTCTTCGAATATGGATATTTACAGTTTCCTTTATCCCGTTTCTCGGTCTAAGCTTTTGCAAATGTAATTTTAAAATTTTCTTCCGTATAGCTTGCATGGTAGCTGATAAATATTAACAAACGGAATTGCTTATTTATCTTCAGCGATAAGCTGTCAAAAAATACACTCAAAACGGATATAATCAATTCGCTGTTAAAATTACCCAGCTGAAAAAAACCAAGACTGAAAAAAGGTGACACCTATTGTGAGACACACTGTTATGTAGGTGTTTGAGAATAATTAATAAATAAGTATGTATCTGTTTTCAAAACCATTTTTCAAATTATCCCCTCCTCCGTCTTCTTCTGCTCTCTTTTTTTTTGTCTTCTCTCTAACCTTTTTGATGCCTAATGAAAATGGAAACTTGGTTTGATTAAGTTAATTCCTGTTCAATCTAGTCATCTGTTTTCTAAAAAATCATAGCTATATCAATAACTGTAAATAATTTAATCTGACTGAATACATTTAATCCCAGAGAGTATGAGCTGTTAAGAGGAATACCTGTAACTAGAAATCAAAAAAAAAAAAATAGTATTTTCCATTTAATTCCAACTTTGCTTATCTTGACAGGTACGCATACTTCGTCTACAATGTGCAGACTTCTTCAATGTAGTACGAGACACTGAAGAAGTCTGCACATTGTAGACAAAATACGCGTATCTGTCAAGATAAGCAAAGGCAGTTGGAATTAAATGGTAAATACTAATGTTTCTTCTGATATCTAGTTGAATACATTGGTTTTAACTTCCACGTAAGTTTATCCTTTGAACATCAATCGCATAACTCACTAACTGTGCATCCATGATATTAAATCAACCGTTAACTACTCTCTGTTCAAACATTTCACCTTAATAAACAACCCGTTCACCTTCTCGTAGCTTTTCCCCGGCAAAACGGATGATTGTAACATTCAACATTTAAAACATTGTTCGAAGCATTATAACTCTTGCAGACGTACCTATGTGTATGTGCGTAGGATGCATCCCAGAACTATGCATACCTTCTTTCGTTGCACTTTCTCCGGATACTAAGCCTTCCTAATCCGTTCAGCCTAATGTTCCCACCTTAATCGTAAAGTTAAATGATAGAATGACTACCTACCTTCTAGCATGCCGAAGCGATGAATCCGGAAATAAATTACACCGAAATTTGGCATGCTTGTTTTCAACCGGGAGAACATGTTCCGGCAGAAACTTTGTCGGATCGGACGAGGTTTCGTTCGGCATGCTTACTCGTAGGGGCTGGTTGGTCCTCAGGAAAACACCCAATTCGAAAGAGGCCAGTTTGTTTTCGATGGATTTGTAGCTTCTGTGGTGTAACGGCGAGAGCTTCTGCAGCTGCATTGAGGGATTAGATCCGATAGAATCCAACAGAGCATCCATCGTCTGTCTGTTTGAGGAACAATCTGTCCGAGAGTGATAGAGGATTAAAGTTGTTCACTTTGCGGATGAATGGTACCTCTGGGAATCAATTGGTTGAGTGGTAGAATTTATTTGCTTCCAATGCATCGAAGAGCGTTGAGCTAGAAGGGAAAACAAACTTCGGAGTAATTTTGTAATGAAATGCATCAGTAACAGTATGTATTCAATCTTGTTGCAACCAAAGTTTAATTTGTATGGATTTGCTTTTAAAATAATCATAGAAAAATTGTCACTCCCTTAGATATACGTCAGTATTTCGCTTCCTGCAAACGGTCATCTAGAGACCAGACATTTCTAATTTGCCAATTCGAGGCGAAAATGTCTGAAACTGGCAATCCCCAACGGTCCGATTTCATTTCCGGCAAATAAATTTTTAATTAAATGGCAGATGTCACCCCCGTTATGGATCATACGTGTGAAGTTGACGGTGGTGAAGGTAGAGCAGTCCTTCCTTAGAAGGCAGCCGCTGTGTCCGTGTGTTCTACACGAGCGATCACATGGGAGAACGAAAAACTAATCTCTGCTTATTCGCTCCATGTTGAAATTAAGAGGAAGTTGGATTAAAAAAAAACAGGAAACAGGAAATTTGCATCAAATCAAATGTGAAATTGCATGGGATGAAAAGCTATGAATGGCTATTAGAACATACTTAAACATTCATCAATAGTTATCGAAATATGCATACAGGCGTGATAAGAAATTCAAATGATCAAACGTCCTATCGAGTCTGCCGGGACCAACAAACGGAACACTATCACGTCTACTCATGTGAGCTAGACGAGGTGGACGATTCAATTTAGCTCATCATGTTTGGCGACGGAAGTCGACGCTTGGCTCCGTAATTTGTTCATTTCCGTCGAATGGCCGGTGGGAGTATTAAAGTCACCGGT
This sequence comes from Aedes japonicus, assembly GCA_034211315.2. Classification (NCBI taxonomy): domain Eukaryota; kingdom Metazoa; phylum Arthropoda; class Insecta; order Diptera; family Culicidae; genus Aedes; species Aedes japonicus. Next base: position 131,127 of record JASCZW010005703.1, read on the forward strand.
GGACAGGATACGAACTGGACATCCACTCCTGAGCTCGTACGATAAGCTATAAAGTAAAGTATAAACTGCTAACAACTCACCTTTTAATTAAACTTTTCATCACCCTCATCATCATCAGTAGCAACATTCAGGTCCAACGGCAAGCAGGCAGTCCTCTTTGGTTGATTTGATACCTACTGAGGCTTCACTCCAGTCGGAGCGAGGGTGAGAAGAGAAGCAAGCATCATCAATGTCCAAGAATGTTCTGGTTGTAGAATGCCTCCGAGATAAGGCTCATGTGGTGCGAACTACTCCGGACCGTGGAGAGCAGTTTACTGACTTGTCGACCGAGGTCTGGTCGTTCATCCAATTGCGGTTCGAGAACGACAAACACCCGGTGTGAATAAATTTACACCTGGTTAGCCAATAATCGACCGACCAACCGACCAACCGACCGACTGATGGGCAGGTCTGACTTTTCTTCTCTGTTGCCTCCGAATATGTTGACCCGTACTGAGATATGTGAGGAATTTGTCATGTTGATTTGACCGTAGAGGACCACAGGTTTAGCATAGGGCAGAACCAGGATGATTGGTGAGCAATTTGTCGTGAATTTTAAAGCAGTTTTGAAATAGTTTACTGGGGAACAGATATTGGAAATGCTTTTTGATCCTGGCCATTGGCATGGGTTAACAACTATTTGTTCGCAAAGTCTTTTGTTTTGCTCTAGCACAGAATTTAATTATGGAGCAAAGCGAGCGATAATTAGGATGTAATTATTAAAAAAGTTTATTTTGAATTTCAGCACAGTGGGATTAAACGAGTTCATAATCGGTGTTAAGTAGATGCTGCTAAAGCTGCTAAACCTGATGAAATATTGGCTTGTGCAAACTTTGACTATTTTAAAATTCAGTATGTTCTTTGTTTCTTTGAAGCTCTCAGTTTTTTTCTCGGTATTGGCAATTGTGCATCATTTTTATTTTGGCAGTTGGTAATTAATAATAAATTTAAATAGTTGGTTGGTAAACCCCTGATTAATTTTTTTTCCATATATTATTAACAAAGCAATATTATAGTAACTTTTAACATCTCTAAGCTAATAGATTTTCGGTTTAGGCAAGAAATGGTTGAAATTTTCCCGACTACGACGGCCAAAAGTAACGTTCAGGACACCAGAGCTCATTACAAATGTCAGTGCCAAAGTCTTTGCCGATGACATTAGATCCCGGTTGATTCAACGAGAGAACACTAGAGAATATAGATCAAAGCGTTCTTAAATCTGACGAATTTGTTCATGAATACTCCCAGAAAGAAGAGGAGAAAAAGCAAATGAAGCAGAGAAGGAGAAAAGTCCTGAAGAGTTTCAGTCTTTGGGGGCGACCCCGGCGTAGTGGTTAACATCCATACCTCTTACGGCAAAGTCACGCTAAAGTTCGAATCACACCCCCGGACAAGTTACGAAAATACGCAAAAGGTTTTTCAGTGGCTAACGATGGGAGATGAGACAGCCTAGGGCTGAAAATCTCGATAATAAAGGAATAAACAAAATTTCAATCTAAAATCTGTATCCACATTAATCCGGACACCTTCAAATCATTGTAACTTTTGAAATATTGCACTTAGAAATGAAAAATTTCACTGTGGTATAGCTAAGAGTCTATGATGAAAAAAACTATGATTGATGTTCACATTTCATGTTTAGTATTCAAGATGGCGGCGAAAGAAAAACAAGTGCGCGATCAAAGTTTGTACGGGCGTACGGCAAATTCTGACTTGTCAATACGGAACCTTGCAAAAACATTGGATTTGCCTAAATCCACTGTTCACGATGTGCTCAAATCATTTTCGGAACGTTTGACGATGGAGAGGAAACCGAGATGTGACAAAAACATTGGACGCGTCGATCCTGGACCGAAAGGTGAAAAGGATATTACGAAAAACCCAAATCTCTCCATTCGAACGGTGGCTCGTAGAATAGGGATGTCGCCTGGTTTTGTCCAAAAATCAAAACAACGTTTGGGGCTTAAGTCGTATAAAGTAAAAACAGTTCCAAATCGCAACGAAAAACAGAACTTGGCAGTAAAGTCACGGGCTCGACGTTTGTCCTGCGAATATTTGACGAAGTTTTCATGCGTTGTTATGGACGATGAAACTTAGTCCTGGAGGATTTCAAGCAGTTTCCAGGACTGGCTTTGTATTCTGCTATGGCCAGAAATGCTACATGGGTAGCTTTGTCAGTGTGGGCGAATGAACCCATGAAAAATCGGCAATTTTTGTCCATTTTTTTTATGCAAACGTTTATACAAATTTTATTTCAATTGTTACATATTTTTATGTAACATTTGGCAATGATAATTATTCAGAATACTTTTTATTATTTACTTCAAATTTTGGTTCCGAATATAAAATCTAAGAGAGTTGTTTTTCGACTCCGTTCTTCTTAAATCACCATTTCGGAATATTGGAAAGGCTGCAAGTGAAATACTGAAAAAAAAATTAATGTTGCCATATTTAAATAGGTGTCCCAATGTTGTTGTTGTCCGGAATTCAAATTGAAACAATACATTAAACTAGATGCAGTCTTTTTAAAAAAACTCTTTCTCTTCTGTTTTTGAAAAGAATTTTGAAAAAAAAATGGATACGATTTAATATACTTAGTGGTTCGAGAGAGTATACTTTACCTTCCTTTATCTTCTCCACACATTTCACTTACCCAACTGTACCTCAATTTTATTGCTGATGATACCAAAAATGATGTTATCCTACTTCCGGGTGGGTGAATATTTGGTCTAGGAGAAAAAGAAAAAATCATTTATTTAACGTAAGCAAATATCATGAATGAGACGAACTTTATAAATATATGTGAGCATTTAACTGATTACCCTATACAAGTTTTTTTTTATTTCTGGATCAACTATAACTTATAATAGATGCATTTGCTTGTAGTATTTTCCTCTTATATAAATATATACAAAATTATATGTATATTCCATGTTGATACAGGAAAATGAGTGGACCATCAGGGCACCAGAATGAAGCAATCTGGATAAGGCGAGTGAGAATACCGACTCCCCATTGCTTACAGCTTCTGCATACATACTTAGAAAATTTTACAGTATTCGGTAATATTTTACCGAACTTTCAACAGCTGAACGTTCGGTTATTCGATTTACCGGACAAGTTCCGGTAATTTTTTTAAAGGAATACCGTAAAATTTCACAGAAATCCGGTAAATCGGATTACCGAACGTTCAGCTGTTGAAAGTTCGGTAAAAAATACCGAATACTGTAAAATTTTCTAAGAATGTATGTATAGGGCGGACGCTTCTCCTCACTCGTTGTGGCATCTTCAGCTTAGAAAGTTTGCTTAGTTTTACTAACTGTTCAACCTTGTTGCTGGATGGCGATTGTAATACCCGTATATTCGTATAAATGATGTTTCCTATCAATCAACCCAACTGTTTTTTGGCCCTTCATTCAATGCACAGTGGTCCAGAATGCAAAATTAGCTGGATAGATATATTTTCAGCCTAATTTGAAGTTTTTTTAGCAAAATTGTCTCCTAAAAAGTTGTTTCTAATAATAAGGCGCTTTTTTCGGTGTGAATGAAAACTAGGGTGATCCTTGTTTTCAGAGAAATTTTAATTCTAACCTTTTTTATTTGCAGAAACAAAGGCATACATTTTTCTGAAAAGTTGTAGATTAAATAATTTTAAGCAACTTTGATAGAATAAAGTTGACTGTACTTGCTGATATTATCGAATTAGAGCATTGTTTCCTACGCAGCTCAGGGTGTCCCTATAAAAATCAGTTATTTTGCTCTTACTTTTTTATATCAAATTTTCCAACAAATTTGTCTTAAGATGATTTTTATAACTTGAAAAGATGAACGTTTTGATGTACAAATCTTGCCGATATATCCTACCGTTAGCATTTTTATAAAATTACGCTGTTTTCAAATGTGTTTTACTCAATTTATAAAAATACCCATCACCAGTTTTCAGATGAAAATAATAAAAATCCTTTGAATGCTGTTGAGAAATATTTGTTTGGTTTGTTTACCATTACCATTTGAAAAAGGCCTATTTATTTTACAAAAATCATAATAACTTTTATTTGTCAAACAATATAGATGATTTCAGCACACCAAAAATTGTAACATTTATTGTTCTAGAATCAATAGCAAGACAACTTTGCTGAAACATTTTGAAATAAAAAAGTTACAGCTAAACAACTGATTTTTATAGGGATACCCTAAGCTACGTAGGAAAAAATGCTCTACTTCGGTCATATCAAAAGGTACAGAAAAATGTGCTCAATCAAAGTTGCTAAAAATTATTTAATCTACAACTTTTTGAAGAATATATGCCTATACTTCACCATAGTTTTCATTCCCACCAAAAAAGTGCCTTGTTATTAGAAACAACTTCGTAGAAGACAATTTTGCTCCTGTATCTTTGCAGCTAAACTCGCATTCTGGACCACTGCTCAATGGCACAATGTAGACAATCAGTGGTTATTACAATTTGATCATGTTTAACAGCCTGTTGCTCATTCCCTAGTGAACAAGCAAGCGGAACAGTTCGCTTTTTCCGTGCTCCGTTGCGTTTAATGGTTTCTAAAGGTTCATTTGTTGAAATTTCAGTATTTGTTTTCCTCGACATTATTGGCCTCAGTTCTCATCGAGTTTTTTTTTTCTGAAGTGGAGGACCTTTAGTTAATACAGTGTTCAGCGGTAATTAATTTAGTGCAATCAAGTGACAAGCCATTTTGCCGCATCTCAGCGTGATCACGCATGCTGTTTCATCGGCTGTAAGGGTCCGTCGCAACACACTCGTTGCGTCCCGCTCATCACCGGTATAGGCAGCCCGGTCATCGCCCGACCGCACCAGCAGCACCAGCAACAGTAGCAGCTCAATCATACATATAAGATAAGTGTTTTGTTTTCCTCTTTCTCCCCTGAATTGACCGTATTTCCATTTGTGTTGTCGTTTGTGTTAAGCTAAATCTTTATTGTTTTGAATTGTATTGAATATTGTGTTTTTTGCCTCAGTGGTTGAGCATAATAAGCTCCCACGGGTGCGACATGGATGAATTGTCGGAAGATGATTCATCCTTGACGCCAAATAATGAGTCCCATAAAGTTATCCGGTCACGAGCCTATCCACCTGATTCAGCTGGTCCATGGGTTGTATACTTTCAGCCCAAAACGAAACCTCTAAATGTTTATCAGATCAGTAATGATCTGACGAAACGATTCTCGGCCGTGACTGAAATAATTAAGATCAGACCCAATAAACTTCGGGTAGTTGTGTCCAACCTGAAACAGGCGAACGAGATTGCTGTCTCTCAGTTCTTCACACTCGAGTATAGAGTGTACATCCCAGCTCGAGGTATTGAGATTGAAGGTGTGGTCACCGAAGCGACTTTGACCCCTGAGATCCTGATGAAGCAGGGGGTTGGTCGGTTTAAGAACCCTCTGCTTCCTCCAGTTCAGATACTGGATGTGAGAAAACTCGGAAAAGTATCGATCACTAAGGGTGAAAAGAAGTTCACTCCGTCAGATTCGTTTCGCGTGACCTTCTCTGGCTCAGCCCTCCTCAATACGTCGAGTTGGGAAAACTTCGACTACCTGTGCGCTTGTTTGTACCACGGGTAATGATCTGCCAAAAATGCCAGCAGATGGGACATACGACCTCCCACTGCGGCAATAAGGCACGCTGCTCAAATTGCGGGGAGAAACATGAGGATGGCGCCTGCGCAGACAACACACCAAAATGCGCTTTCTGCAAGGGTACTCCTCCTCATGCTCTCTCGTTATGCCCGGCGTACAAGCAACGCGGGGAAAAATTGGAACGATCACTTAAACAGCGTTCAAGGCAATCTTTCGCCGAAATGGTGAAAAAGCCTCACCATCACCCAATGTGAATACGAATCCCTTTGCTCCTCTGTCAGATGACGAGTCTGATTTTGACTTGGTTGAAGAGGGAACATCATTCAGCTTTCCGGAAGGCACTTCACGAAAGCGAAGACGCGTTCGCCCACGGAAAGTTGCTGAGCCGGAGCCCAAAACCAACTTGCCAATTTTAAAAAAGGTGGAAAAAGGAAAATCCTAGTCCTCCTGGTTTCCGCAGTAGTAACTACTCCCAGGACTTTCCATCTCTTCCGGGGACATCAAAACCCCTAGCACCCCGATTTTAAGAACAGAAGTTCCTTCTCCATCAGGACTGTTCTCATTTGATGATATTGTTGAAAGTATTTTCAAGTTCCTCGAAATTTCTGACCCTCTTAAAAGCATTGTTCTGGCAATGCTTCCCACAGTGAAAACGTTTTTGAAGCAATTGACAATCAAGTGGCCCCTCCTTGCAGCAATCATTTCCTTCGATGGATAATTTTCCAAATGAGGTCGGGGATTTGATCACTGTTCTACAGTGGAATTGTCGAAGTTTGATTCCTAAATTGGAATCTTTTAAATTTTTGGCTCACACTACCGGTTGTGATGCATTCGCTCTTTGTGAAACATGGCTCTCTTCCGAAATCGATCTTCATTTTCACGATTTCAATATAATTCGTCTTGATCGAGAGGATTCACGTGGAGGAGGAGTACTTTTGGGGATCAAAAAGTGCTACTCCTTCTATAGAGTGAATTTTCCTCAAACTCCAGGTATTGAAGTTGTCGCATGTCAGGCTGTTATTAAAAATAAAAGCCTTTGCATTGCTTCTGTATATATTCCTCCTAGAGCCTCGATAAACCGAAAACAACTCTCAGATATTTGTTCGGTCCTTCCTTCTCCACGGTTGGTCATGGGAGATTTTAACTCTCACGGTACAGGCTGGGGAGAACTGTACGATGACAACCGATCTTCCTTGATATATGACCTCTGTGACAACTTCAACATGACAGTACTTAACAATGGAGAAGTAACACGTTTGGCTGGTACATCCTCAGTTGGCAGTAGATTAGACCTCACACTTTGTTCGAATTCATTATCGTTGGATTGCACATGGAATGTGATTCAAGATCCCCACGGTAGTGATCACTTGCCCATAAAAATTTCGGTTGCCACCGGGTTCAATCCGTCGAAATCTGTCAACGTCACGTATGATCTTACCCGTCACATCGATTGGACAAAGTTTAGGACAGCAGTAGATGAAGCCGTAACGACGGTAGAAAGGCTTTCACCGCTGGAAGAATATAACTTCCTCTCCAACCTGATCTTAGACAGCGCGCTTCAAGCTCAAACTCGACCAGTTCCAGGAACGTCATTTCACCGGAAACCTCCTTCTCCATGGTGGGATCAGCAATGCACCGAGGTTTACCGTAAAAAGTCCGACGCGTTTAAAGTTTTCCGTAGACGTGGAACACCTGAGCACTTCGAAGTATACACGGCTCTCGAACGCGAACTTAAGAGCCTCATCAAGGCCAAGAAACGCGGTTACTGGCGAAAATTTGTGAACGGGCTATCGCGCGAAACGTCGATGAGTACTCTTTGGAACACGGCGCGAAGGTTGCGTAACCGAACTACGAACAACGAGAGCGAAGAGTACTCGGACCAATGGATCCTCAAATTCGCGCGAAAAGTGTGTCCAGATTCGGTGCCGGCACGGATGATTCCTCGCGAAAACACGAATTCGATAGATGAGATTAGCCAACCCTTTTCAATGGTAGAGTTCTCTCTCGCACTCTTTTCGTGTGGCAATACGGCTCCAGGGGCTGATAGGATCAAGTTCAACTTGCTTAAGAACCTCCCAGACGTCGCGAAGAGGCGCATGTTGAACTTGTTTAATCAGTTTCTGGAACTCAACATTGTACCGGATGATTGGAGACGGGTGAGAGTTATTGCCATTCAAAAACCTGGTAAGCCCGCGTCCGACCACAACTCCTATCGACCCATCGCGATGTTATCTTGTATTCGAAAGTTGTTGGAGAAAATGATCCTTTTCCGTCTGGACAAATGGGTTGAGTCGAACAACCTGCTTTCAGATACTCAATATGGTTTCCGTAGGGGTAAGGGAACGAACGACTGTCTCACGTTGCTTTCCACGGATATTCAGTTAGCTTTTGCTAAAAAGAGCAAATGGCTTCTGTATTCTTGGACATAAAGGGGGCTTTTGATTCAGTATCTGTTGAAGTTCTTTCAGATAAACTCCACGCTTGTGGCTTTTCTCCATTAATGAATAATTTTTTGTACAATTTGCTGTCAGAGAAACATATGAGCTTTTCTCATGGAACCTCTACAGCTTCACGATTTAGCTACATGGGTCTCCCCCAGGGATCATGTTTAAGCCCCCTTTTGTATAATTTTTATGTCAAAGACATTGACGGTTGTCTAGGTGACAACTGTACGTTGAGACAACTTGCAGATGACGGCGTAGTGTCTGTCACGGGACCCAATGGGGTCGATCTGCAAGGACCCTTACAGGATACCTTGGACAATTTGTCTACTTGGGCTCTAGAGCTAGGTATCGAATTCTCTACGGAGAAAACTGAGTTGGTAGTTTTTTCAAGGAAGCATAACCCTGCACAACCGAAGCTTCAAATTTGGGGTAAGCCGATAACTCATTCTATGTCATTTAAATATCTTGGGGTCTGGTTCGATTCAAAGTGCACCTGGAGATCCCATATTGAGTATCTGAAGCGAAAGTGCCAGCCAAGGATCAACTTTCTCTGCACAATTACCGGGACCTGGTGGGGAGCGCATCCGCAAGATCTTCTAACGTTGTACCGGACAACGGTTTTGTCGGTTATGGAATACGGTAGTTTTTGTTTTCAGTCAGCGGCTCGGTCGCACTTAATTAAACTGGAACGTATTCAGTATCGGTGTCTTCGTATCGCGTTAGGTTGCATGCACTCGACTCACACCATGAGTCTTGAAGTGCTGGCTGGCATGTTGCCACTCTCGGATCGGTTTACAGAGTTATCTCTCCGGCTCCTCACCAGGTGTGAAGTTATGAACCCCCAGGTGATCGAAAATTTTGAGAAGCTTCTTGAGTTGAATCCTCAAACGCGCTTCATGACTTTGTACCATTTGTACATAACACAGGACGTCAGCCCTTCGCCGAACATTTCCAATCGTGTTTGCTTCTCCGATTTCGACAATTCGGTACATTTTGATTTATCCATGAAGCAGGAGCTTCATGGAATCCCAGAGCATCATCGTCCTATGATTGCTCCTGTGATATTTGCTGCAAAGTTTGGCCAAGTTGATTCCACTAAATCGTTCTTCACTGACGGATCATTGATAGAGGAGTCAGCAGGCTTTGGAATATTTAATGAAATTTATAGCGCCAACCGTAAACTTCAAGCTCCTTGTTCCGTATATGTCGCTGAATTAGCGGCAATACACTTTACGCTAGAAATTGTTGCCTCACTAACACCGGATCAGTACTTCATTTTCACGGATAGTCTCAGTTCTATAGAGGCTATTCGCTCCTTGAGGCCGGTAAAGCACTCCTCGTATTTTCTCATGAAAATACAGGAGCTTCTAAGTGCTTTATCTTCGCGTTATTTTATCATCACCTTTGTATGGGTCCCTTCTCATTGTTCAATTCCGGGCAATGAGAGAGCGGACTCGCTTGCAAAGGTGGGCGCTATAGAAGGCGATATTTATGATCGACAAATCGCCTTTAATGAATTTTTTACTATTTTTCGTCAACAGTCACTCGTCAGCTGGCAGTATAAATGGAGTAAAGGAGATTTGGGGCGATGGCAATATTCTATCATCCCAAAGGTGTCGAAGAAATCTTGGTTTGAGGGGATGGATGTGGGACGAGACTTCATTCGTGTCATGTCTCGCCTCATGTCCAATCATTATTCTTTGAACGCTCATTTATTCCGTGTTGGACTGAGCGACAGCAATCTCTGTGAATGTGGGCAAGGTTACCAGGACGCAGATCACATTGTTTGGTCATGTGCTGAGCATCGTGGAGTCAGATCTGAGCTTTATGATTCCCTTAGGGCTCGAGGTAGACAACCCAATGTACCGGTTCGAGATATTTTGGCTGTACGTGATCTGGAGTTTATGAAACTCATTTATGTGTTTTTGACTAACATTAGCCTTAGATTGTAGTTAGTTTAACATGTATGTTTAGTTTAAGTTTTTTTTCTGTGTTTGTGTGTTTTTTTTCTCCTTCAAAAATGTTCGAATAAAAAGAAAACCAAAAATTGTATAGTTTTAAGTTTTTTGAAGTTTTATGTAAACCATAATTTAAATTCCCGCCCATCTCCCTATCCGTTAAATTGTAATTCCTATTAACCTCGAGTAACCGCGAGTAATCGGTTCTATCCCCCTAACTTTAGATTTAAGATACATGATGTATACAAATATGAAAACTTGGCTCTGTAAAGTTGATTCGATTGAGCCTGTACAAATAAATGATTAGTAAAAAAAAAAAAACAGCCTGTTGCTGGGGTTGCTATACCATCATCAACATATAGAAACGGACTAAATTTTATGTCTTACTAGCCGCTTCTCTATGGTGCCTATTTTTAAAAAAGTTCTTTTATTTGTAAACTTTACAGAGCATTTTTAATTTTTATATAATTCAGTTTACTTAAAATTAAAGATAGAGATGATGAATCGATCACTAGCTATCGTCTCGAGGATTCTAATGTATTTGCCAAAAACGTGTATTTTTATTTCTAAATCGTGTAAAATATTTTTAGTTCAACACCTTCAAGGAAAAAAAAATAAAATTAAAAAATAAATTAAAACTAAAAAGACAGGTTAAGCAAATTACAATCTCAAGGTACTGTTAGTCAAACAGACATAAATGAGTCCCATATACTCCCGATCACAAAGGTCCTAAATCACTCATGTATATTCGGTTGTCTACCTCTAGCCCGAAGGGAAACATGAAGCTCAGTTCTAACTCCCCGATGCTCAGCACAAGACCAAATCTGCGTCCTGGTAACCTTGTCCACATTCATCGAGATTTTTATCTGCCCAACATGATTAGACATGAGACGAAACATCACTCAAATGAAGTCTTGACCGAAATCCATCCACCTAAACCAAGATTTCTTCTATACCTTAGGTATGATGGAATGTTGCCATCGCCCCAAATTTTCTATGCTCCATTTATCCTGTTAGCTGATTAGTGACTATTGATGAAAAATAATGAAAAATTCATTGAAGACGATTTGTCGATCACAAATATCGCCTTGCATAGCGCCAACAGCAAGCGAGCGAGTCCGTTCTCTCATTGCCCAGAATCGACGAATGCCATCAAAGAACTGAGACTATCCGTAAAAATAAGGCTTGTTCTCGACAAAATCTGGACAGATTCAATTTGAAATAAAACAAATTTGCTCTTAGTTCAATCCAAGTTGCATTTTTCATTCATTTAATTGTGCATTATTATTAATCTCAAAACTAATTACAGTTACTTAGTAAGGCTGCATGAATAAACCACGAACTTTGGAGTTTACTATAGCCATTAGGGTCTGTGCAGACTTCTCTGCAACCGAATTAGCTGCTTTTGTCCAAATTTTCGAAATTTTTCGATAGCTGTAGCTTCTTGTTTATCTTGAGAGAGTTCTTTCTTCACGAGAGCCCAATACCACCCGATAGGCCGCAACTCCAGGCAGTGGTGGATTCGCTCCTTTTAGTACAACATAGACTCCATTTGATGTATACCATTCCAAAACAACTTTGGCGTAGTGACAAGATGCCAAATCAGGCAAGAATAGCGAGGTAGCGTCATGGCTGCGTAGGAATGGTAACAATCGCTTCTTCAGGCATTCTTCACGGTATATTTCCTTGCTTACCGTTACGGTAGTGATGAAGCTTTTACTTGCTCAACCAAAGCTTCATATTGCCTGCCAAACCAAATATTTTTTGGGAAACGTCGTCCTGAAATGCTCCTCTACGCTGTTCCGTTGCATGGCAGTATAATAAGATATTCTGGGACGCTGCGTAAAGTCTTCCAGTGCATAAGTTTCATCGTCCATTATCACTTCGTCAAATATTCGTGACTCAACTTGCGAGCCCGGGTTTTAGCCATCACATTCTGTTTATCATTACAGTTTGGTACATTTTTCACCTCGAACAACTTCATACCTTGCTGGTGCTTGGAAGTATGCACGAATTTTGGGGACATTTTTATTTTACTAGCCACAGTACGTACCGAATGATCTGGTCTCTTCTGCAATATTTGCTTCACCGTGGCGTCCTTCTGGTGGTTCCTGAGATCCGTTTTTGTTCCGCTTACAGCCTTCCTGGCTGTTGTCATACGTGTACCGACAGATTTAAAAACGTTATGGACAGCGCTAGCAGGAAAACCATGCTTTTTGCAAGTTATTTTTACTGACAGATCAGGATTTTCATTGCGATTGTACACAATTGATTTTCGCACTTTCTTTTCTTTCGACGCCATCTTCGATCTAAAAGCTTGTAGTATCACCAAAAATTTATTTTACACAATGAACAGACATACGTTCATCAGTCTGCGAAATATTTCACGTGTTGATGATGTATTTCCAGAGATATACGTGTTCAGGGGTGTCCATATTTTGTCGCGAACATGCTTTAAAGTATTGAAACGGTGTTAGTGAGGCAATAATTCTAGCGTAAAGTGCATTGCCTCTAATTCAGCGACGTAACAAGAAGCTTGAGGCGTCATAGATAAATCCAAATTAATCGAATTGGCGAACTCGGAGTAGCAAACACGCTGGGGAATATTTGGCGAAGGGTGACATCAAAGTCATGAAGCGCGTTTGAGGCTTCAACTCGAGAAGTTTCTCAAAGTTTCCGATTACCTGGGGGCCCATAACTTCACATCTGGTGAGGAGCTGAACTGACCGGTTCGTGAGTGGCAACATGCCAGCCAGCCCTTCAAGACAAATGGTATAAGCCGAGTGCATGCAACCTAACGCGATACGAAGACACAAAGAAAAGCTGTCACTTTCTCTTCAGATACTCAATGTGGGATCTCCAGGTGCACTTAGAATCGAACCAGACCCCAAGATATTTAAATGATATGGAATGTTTTTTGGGCGTACTCCAAATTTGAAAACACTACCAACTTAGTTTTCTCCGTAGAGAAATCGATTCTTAGCTGTTGAGCACAAGTAGAAAAATTGTCTAGGGTCTCCTACAAGGGTCCTTGCAGGTCGACCTCATTAGGCCCCGTGACAGACACTACCCCGTCATTCGAAACTGCCTCAACGTACTGTTGTCGTTTAGACAAGCATCAAAGTCCTGTACATTAAATTCTTGAAATTCTCTTGACAGCAAAAGAGTTTATCTGAAAGAACATCAACAGATACTTAACCAAAAGCTCCCTTGATGCCCAAGAGTACATAAGCGTTTGGATGCATCTAAATGGACCTAATTTTGCATAAAATTTTCCATATCTGTATAATCCATGTCTATTGAATCCTAGAGGGTTTGAGCTGTTTTGTGGAATACTTGTAGCTAGAAATTAGAAGAAAAAATTGTATTTTCCATTTAACTCCAACTACCTTTGCTTATCTTTGACAGATACGCGTATTTCGTCTACAATGTGCAGACTTCTTCAGTGTCTCGTACTAATGACTCGACTCATTAGTACGAGACACTGAAGAAGTCTGCACATTGTAGACGAAATACGCGTATCTGTCAAAGATTAGCAAAGGTAGTTGGAATTAAATGGAAAATACAAATTTTTCTTCTAATTTCCATATCTATTGTCAAACACACCGAAATCCGGATTGCTAGGACCAAAATGTTTGGTATTCACCGTTTTGTACAAACAACGTTTCGTGGATTGATCAGTGCTGCAAAATGATGAGTCGCAAAAGAGCATAGCTCTGGTTCTCACAAGTTTTACCTCATGCTCTCACGGGTCAAGAGATGACAAAGACCGTCAACTAAGGGTTGCGTACTTAGCTGGCAGTGCAGCCTACACACAGTTATCCTTCTGACTATCCTGAAATCCAGCGGCTGAGTAAGAAACGCTGTATCGCGTCAGCTATACCTAAGGAGGCAGCCGCACCAAGGCTATGTGGGCAGCGCGACCTCGATAAGGTAGCATGCTGACATAGTATCCTACCATGAAAAATGCAAATATGGAGTTCCCAAGTATTGTATAGTAATTTTAAATTATTTTTTTACAATTACAGCAGGACCATAATATGCAGACAGGTAGACAGTTCAAATATAATATTTGTTATCATTTTATATTGTAACATCGCTTCGCAACATTTTTATACTATATTCAGCTTCACATTTATGCATCCTTGTTAATTAAAGCCTAGCTAACCCACGTTATGGGTTTGAAGGGATAGGCTGATTTTGTTTACGTTTTTTTGAAGGGATCATACGACGGATTCTACTAGAATTTTTTTTCCTTCTTTATCTAAACAAATTTAATGGCTCAATAGCTAAAATTATTTTTGATCCTTTATTTACTATTGCACAGATAAAAAAAACCATGGGCCTTGCAGGAATCAAGAGTTATCGGAGAAATCAAATCTCCGTTTTCCTTTTTTTCTCTCTTTTTATGTATTTGTTAAGTTTCCGCTTTTGGGCAGTAATCATAATCATACGAAATTTTAGTCAAAAGAATGAAGAAAGCAGCCAACAAAACAGTAAGAGTTTCAAAAGCACCTTCCACTCCAAACAAAAGAAAAGCATTCGATAGGCTTAAAACAGCTATTAAAATGTAAAAAAAACATCCAGACATGCAAATATACAAATATAGGCTAGGGAACCGGAGACAGGAATTTAAGATAGCCGTTAAAGAACACATAGAAACATCCTAGAGGGTTTGAGCTGTTTTGTGGAATACTTGTAACTATAATTTAGAAGAAAAATTAGTAATCTCCATTTAATTCCAACTACCTTTGCTTATCTTCGACAGATACGCGTATTTCGTCTACAATGTGCAGACTTCTTCAGTGTCTCGTACTAATAACTCGACTTAGTCGGCAAGTCAAGACCTAGGTTAAAGCACGGACTAAGTCCGCCACTTCAACAGGCCTACCCCGCAGTGGGATGTTAGGCAAAAATGTCGTTGGTTCGAGTACCACCGTATACATGCCCTTTTCGCTCAATTTTCATAAAAAAAAAAAAACATCTGTTACATTTCCAATCCTGCCGCACACTAGCGGAACTATCAAAAACTTTCTCTTCATATCTTTCATTCTAGCCAAAAACATTGTTGTTCACTCTTGGTGCCTCATGGTGATGAGCGAACATCTCCTTCTACATCATAATCGTTACTCCACGCACGGAGAATAAATAACATAACAATTAATGTATTAGTTATAACGTTGTCAAAATTTCAGCCACATATATTGATAATTGACATAGTTACAGAAGGTTGAACAACGCGTTTTTTGGAAGAAAATTTTGCTTGGCTTTTTTTTTGCTACTGAGTGTAAGACAAGTAGAACTGTTCTAGATTTTTGTAAAAAAATTAACCCCTCCTGGGTAATAGGGAAATTGATATATAAAACAGTGATAGCCCCATCTATAATATATGGAACAAAGGTGGCAGTTCTGACAGAAAAGAACAGAGTAAATATGGCAAATTATGAAAAGCTTATATTAAGGAGTATTTTTAATCATTGTAAGAAACCTGCAAATACTAAATTCAATGCAAAAACATTGTTGGAAGGAAAAACAATAAATAGGAGAGCAAGAGTACACCCAAAATAAAAAAGCAAGATTGTAATTCAATTTCGCATGATTTGGTTTCATTTCTCGTAATGGATCGCAACTTGGAGAAAGAAAGCAACATTGGTCGTGGGCAAAAAAGCAACACATCAATTCGATTAGAAAAATTCAATGTGTGCGTGATGTTGTACAGTTGATTAGTAGTAGTAAATTCAATGGCGCACAAAAAAAAAAGATTACCATCCGCTACCGAGAGTCGAACCGCGACCGTCAGCATGACGGCTCTTCATTGTAACCATCCAGTCACCACTACAAGTTGAGGTGAATGGAATAAAAGTCCTACAGCTTCTTCGGTTTTTGAGGCACTCAACGTTACAACAATGAAGCAAATTTCGGTCGCACACACTTACATGGCTTCGTTTATTTCATAAACCGCATGGTGACTTGATGAGAGGGCGATAGGAGTGTGATGACGAGTGCAGATAAAAATAGAACACTTGACAGCGGAATAGCAACAGTGGAATATGACGTAGCGGCGTTCTGTGCCATTGTCTCACCCATATTGAGAAGTTGTTGACGGTTGAACAAAAACCCAACGGTTGCTGCGATTGTCGAGGCACTAGGCATACAGCGATAACCACTTGCACACACTGGCATGGCTTTGTTTATACCATAAAAAGCTTTGTGGAACATGATGGGCAAATTTGCCTTTTCAGAATCATGCGGATTTCTCAAGATATGATTGCAAAAACTGCAAAATTGCAATTTTGCATTTTTTGCTACAATTTCAACTTTTGGGTGTAGGAAGAATCAGTTATTATGGTCACATTCTAAGAAGAGCAGATTTACATCCACTTAAATTAGCTTACTAACTAAAATTCAACAAGAAAAAAGAAGGACGACCAAGCCTAACGTAGAAAGACTCACTAGAACAAGATTTGAGTAGATATAGAGCAGTAAGCAGTGAAGAATGGAAACGATTGGCGAAGGACAAGGAGAAATTAAAAAAAAGGCAGAAGAAATATACAAGGAACCAGAAAGCGAAATTTCTGACGGAGAAACATCGGAAGAAGAAAAAGAAAAACCGAAAAAGTACAAATTGGAAAAGAAACACTGAGAACTGAAAGAATAGGACCCAATAATTGACACAAGAATAAAAAGGAACAATTTGAAGGTTTAGTAAACAGGTTTTTGTTTTTTTTGTTGGTTTTGTTTGTTTGTTTTTTTTCCCACAAAGTATAAAAAGATACACTATTTAAGGAACAAAACACATGAAAAAAAAAGACAAACACACAAAAAAACATAAACAGTGCAAAAATAAAAATACAAAGTCTAATTACATAAAAACTAAATTAATATAACACTTGATAGTTA